>JBBKCR010000134.1:6585893-6597339 GCA_037577295.1 Ladigesia roloffi | reverse complement strand
TCTCTCTCTCTCTCTCTCTCTCTCTCTCTCTTTCTCTCTTTCTCTCTCTCTCTCTCTCTCTCTCTCTTTCTCTCTCTTTTCCTGACTCTCTCTCTTTTTTCCCTCTTGCTCTCTTTTTCTCTCTCCCACTTTCTCTCAATTGATCTCTCTTTCTCTCTATCCATCTGTCTCTTTTTTACTCTCTCTCTCTCTCTCTCTCTCTCTCTCTCCCCTTTTTTCTCTTTCTGTTTCTATGCATCTCTCTCTCTCTTCTCTCTCCATCATTCTCTCTCTCTTTTCCCTCTCCCACTTTCTCTTTTCTCTTTTTTCTTGATCTCTCTCTTTTTCTCTTTTCTCGCTCTTTCTCATTTCTCTCTTTCTATTTACTCTCACTTTTTCTCTCTCTATTAACCATTCTAATGCTCTCTCTTTTTCCTCTTTCTTTTTCTATCTATCCCCCCCTCTCTCGTATTTCTCTCTCTGACTCTCTTTCTTGTCTGAGTCCAGTACTGAACGTCCCCCTCATCCCCACAGCAACAGCTCGCAACCTGTAAAGTCCTTCTCCACTTCCTTTGACCATATATGGCAGGCGACGCCAGAAAAGCGACTCGGCTCTAGAAATGAAGCGATTTTCTTTTGTCGAACAAGGACAAATTAACGTTTGAGTGTATGTGTGTGTGTTTTCTGTCTCTCTCTCTCTCTCTCTGCCTCTCGGAGTTCACCGTCTCCTCTCTTAAAGGGGCACCACCGAGCAGCTGCGCGTATTTCCATGGAAGAAAAGTGAGGGACGCACAGACACGCAGTGAGTGAGGCGCACAGGTGAGCAGGGCTCCTTCTCTTCCTTCTTTTCTTCTCAACACACCTATAGAAATTGTGTGGTGCCGGTATGGGGGCTATAAACGACCCTGAACTGAATTTGAGATGCTGAGAAATGCTTTTCCATTGGTCCTGCTTTACACTCGACTTCTGCATTAGTTTAAGACTGACTGTCAGGTTCTGTTTCTGGCTCTGGTTCTGGTCGTGTCTTGGGCTGCAGTTCGTAATAGGTGATCCTTTTTTACACAACCAGTTTTCTTTAGTGTTCTTCGACGTGTTGTTGTTTTTTGTTTGTTTGTTTGTTTTCTGCGTCACCTGTAGCTGCGTACGTCTGGAGAAATGTGCTGTTTGGACGGTTTCTGCCTGACTGATGGTGAGGGAAGGAAGCAAGAAGAAGAAAATAGTCTACTTAAGTGTACATGTCTCGTAAAAAGAATATGCTGGGAGTTTGTCCCCTCCGTAGCCTATCTCCAAACTGGGTAGAATGGCGAGACTGGGGCTCAGCGGACGTTTGTTATTGTTGTTATTGCACTAAACTGAAATAACTGTGGTTGATCTGTACAAGGGACGTCTGGGGGATTTAAATCCCTTGTCAGTTGTTTTTGCACCAGAAAAAGTTAAATATGTCTGATCAAAATATTTTCTTGAGGTTTTGAGGTGCCATGAGTGAACGTGTTAGAAAGCGGGACGTGGTTTGTATATGATCGACAACAGTAAATTCTAAATCTGATTCGCTTTCACATTTTTTAATTGAATGAAAAATGTAATGTCTTATTTTTACATTTTTTAAAAATGTGTAGTAATGTACATGTTCAGTGGTTTTACTGAAATAGAGCCAAATGTTAACAGTTCTGTAAGCTTAGGAAGATGCAGGTGATGCTGAAGACAAGGGTGTTGGCAGCGAAATGGGAATGAAATAAGAGCCTTTTTTAGATAAGGAAGATATGTGACTGAAAAGTTTGACTATTTGACTCTTTCAGTAAGGTGGCACTGAAGCATGTGCTGGAGGGTTTGTTGCCAAGACAACAGCAAATATGAGATTGACAGATACAACCAAGAAGTCACTGGAAATGTGGATGAGCCTGGATGAAATTTTGACAAAAGCTGATTTTAGATCAACTTTTCCCTCTGTTTCTGTCTACAGCTGGTCAGTGGGCTGTTTCCTCTGAAACACTGTTTCAGCATGGAGGTGCAGAATACTGTGGATTAATATAACAAGGAGAGCTAGAAAGCATCCATAGGTTCGTGTATAAGCAAGCGAATGTCACAAATGAAATGCTTCTTGCCAGCTCTGACTTGATTGGTAAGTGAAGGCTCTGCCAGAACCCCCACCCCAGTGGCTCTGATTGACAGTTCGAATGTGTGCTTGGCTTAATAAGAGCTTTGCCGGAGAGGCTCGCTGAGATTCCTGCTTCAGGTAGAAGACAGTATTTGATCCCCACATGCTTATTTTTTCATGGTTTCTAGAGTACGGAATAAAAGAACTTCAAGTAAAACATAAGCATGGTGAAACACTTTTGCAGAATCTGCCAGTTTTTAAGAGATAGACATGCCATGTTTAACCGATTAATGTTTCTTGTTCTGCTGAAATGATTCTTGCGTATGTTATTCAGAAGCAACTCTATTGAGTAATTCCACAGCCTGCATATAACTGTAATGCAAAGTTCCATGAAAATGTGTCTCTTTGTGTAATCCACAATTGTTCTCCTGTCAGAATTAGTTCAGTGGCTTGAATGGATCTTTATGTGGTGGAAGTAAGTAATGATAATGCTTTAAAAGCAACACATTCTAGTTGAGTGTTTACAATATGTGATCAGCTTCTCCTTTACTGGAATCATTTGACTGTTCATATTAGACTTTTCCTCCTACAGTGAAGCATTTTTCTAGATTTTGCTGTAATAAAAGCTGGATCATTCTAGCCAACCTATCATTGTAAATCTAGATCAAGCCATTCTAAAACAACCTTTTTACGTTTCACTGAATATGCAGTTTGAAACTGATATGAAATCAGTTGACTAATTAAACCCAATTCTTCCATCATTTATTACAATCTCGATGTTGTAGTGATAAACAGCATTGGATGCTATTACCAACTCTCCTCCCTAAAGATAGATAAGATAAGTTGCCAGCTGTGGCTCACAAAAGCTCAACCACCACAGTGAAGGCTGAGAATTCACAAGAGCTACAGAGAGAAACAACCAAAGGCACAAATTCCACAGGCTGGAAAGTGCTAAAAAATCAATTACATACTGCGCTCGAAGAAGACAAGTGTTGAATGCCATTCTCATTCTCTGGAACGGGGCTAAGGGGAAAAGGCATGTACAGCTGTCCTTCAGGGTTTTTCTCCACAACGTCGACAGACGCTCTGTGGATCGATCTCCATTGCAAAGTGCATGAGTGGTATCATGGTTGACGTTAGGGCCGATCACAGTTGGAGATTGTCCCTTTGGAAATGGCCAGCTGAGACTTAAGATCACACAAATCCTCAGATGGCCCTTCAGAACTTTTATCACAGCCTGGGGGATTATGGTCCTTATCTGGTCATAGATCCTAATGATAGTCCTGTGGTCCCCAGTGCACAGCTTCTGCCTATATGACTGATGGAGTCTCTGTGTTTTATAGCAAAAATTGCACAGGTCAATATACATCAAGCCCTGCCAAGCAGAAGTGACGGTCTAGGATGAGTTTTTGTATTTGGTATCCTGATGAAGCTTTAAAGACAGCGAGGGAGCTAAAAGTAGACCAGAATCAGCCCTTTCTGAGATAAAAATAGGGGTGTATAAAAGGAAAACATTAACAATGTGGAGAGTAAGGTCTGTCAGTCTTGTGCTTTAAACAAAAAGTCTTAAATAAAATATGCAAGGTAGGCCAGGAATTGGTAAAGAATTCTGTGTGGTTTTGTTTGATAAAGTTTCTCTCATTTTTGAAAGAGAGAGAGAGAGAGAGAGAGAGAGAGAGAGAGAGTGTGTGGGTGGGTAGGGGGGTGTTTCATAGCATGTTATCCACAAATGAAATGTTAAGGTAGGATGTATGTGACACAGGTTTGGTCTTTCACTAATGGTGGTTTGTAGTGTTTAAATATATCAGGTTTTGCTGAGGCTAAAATGATTTACAGTTTTAACATATGAGTGTTTTCTTCATATATGAGGTCTATGTTCATTATAACAAGCAAAAATGATGCACCAAATATTGATAATGTACTGATAAATGGATTGAGGGGGGGGGGGTCATGCCTTTAACAGAATTTTGAGACACACTGCCTGCCAACCTTAGTCCTTAGTCCAATACCAGATCTGAACACTGACATGCTTGTATGGTAAATGGCTTCAGAAGCAGTGATGTCACTGACACACCTGACACATTCCTTCACAGAATGGACCCAACATCTCCACGGTCGTTTTCTCACACAGAGCAAAGAATTTCCGTCTAGTGAAGTTTCCAGTGGGATCTCATGAGATCCTTTGTGTATCCCTGATTAAGGCATTGTGATTTGCAACAGTGGTTTGATTAGGTCACATATAGAATGGATATAAAATACAAAACCCTTGCTTGTACCATTTTCAATCATCGCTCAATCACATCACTACACTTCCGGCACTGTGTTTGTGCCACCATTTGTTAGCTCTAAATGAAGAGGCTACTTGACATTTTTGCCTATTTCTTAAAATACTGGAGAGACTGGTTTGTACTTTCCTTCCCTGGTTATTCTGACAGCTGTGAGACAAAGAGGGGAGATTTGTGATTGCTGAACAACAACAGTCACAGGAAAATTATGTACCTGTTGAATTAGACTGCAGAGAGCTGTACAAGCACCAGTGTAATGGAGGGGCGGACATAGGCTGCAAGGACATCTCCAGCATAAACAAATATACAAAATACAGAATCTTATAAACTCACAGGTGTGTGTACTGAGGATGTAGTGTGCCTGTGATCAGGCCAGGATGTGGCAGTGAGCTGGTTCCATGGACGGTGTGTTAATTACTTTTTCGAGGCAAATCGGGAAGACGCATCATGCCAAAAGGTCTTCCTCCCTTGGATGTCAAATCCTGTCAGGAAGGATTTGCTTCAGTCAGTAAACAAATAAACAAGACTAGAGAAAAATGCACCGCCCAATCCAGTGTGTCAGCCCAATGAGGGTATTATGCCGGAGCCTTGCCTGATTTCATTTGACAGAGACCACTAGGTTAATTCATCTTGGTGAATAAGAAAAGATGGGCAGGGGGACAAGCTTTCCAATAAGATGGATCGCCCTAATTTCGTAGCTCCACATCCTATATCAGTTTTATAAAGGTGAAAGAATCTTCAGGAGAGTGGGGCCAGCCAGAACGTGGCCTTTCTGACATGGTGGCTTTTATTCCCCAGCATGTACATCTGGTTTGGAGGAGACCAGTTGAGATAAATCTCACATGAGGTCCCTACTGTTACACTTGGTTTGTCTAAGCAGCTATGAAACACTGATATAATGGTGCCAAGGCTGTTCTTTGTGCAGCCTTCATGGAATCTGGTACCTGCGTCCTCTCGCTCAGCCGTTACCATAGAGACCCCTCCATGCCTAGCAGACGAGGCTGGGGCGGCTGGCTGTGTCTCGCAGGAGAGACACTCTGTTGAGCAACACAGCCGCTCGCATGCCCAGGAGTGTGTGTGTATGTACGCAGAGGGGGACGGGGGTGTTGACGGCAGTCTTCATGCTGTTGGTTTGTGCCAGTGCTCCCTTAGCAGCAGGTGCCATGTGTTGGGTGGCACTGTAGCTTTCACAGAGGCTGATGGCTGAGACGGAGCGACACCCAGTGTGGACAGAGCGCACTTAATTGAAAACGGCTTAGCCTCAGAAGCAGCTGTTCACCTCACCTCTGCTAATTGCGACTGGCAACAGCCAGGAGAACGGGAATCCAGGCTGCAGGTAGCCATGACTCCCTTGTGCTTTATTCCCAAGGCAGATATGGATTTAAGAGCAGAAAAAAAAATAGAAACAGCAGATATTGGCTGTGAAAAAAAAAAGCCCGTTTTCTTCAAGACCCTGACCTTTCTGAATGCAAGTCTAGTTCCATTAAACAGATGTGTTGTGCAAATGATTGCCCCAGTTGAGTTACTTTGCAGAGGTGAAGTTTAATACATTTTTTATATTCCTCTGCTGCAGTCCTGTCTCTTTAATATGTGCACTCTTTTGACTGTTATTGGATTTTTCGGCAAATTAGCTAATGAACTATTGTACCCTTTGCTGTTTTCTCTCATTTTGACCCCATCAAAACACAGCCATGGTGTATACTTGAACATTTCATGATGTCTTGATTAGCAGTACAGAACCACACAGCTGACATTCTGAATTAAAATAAAAATAATGTGAGGCCATTGCTTGTAAGTATGGTGTGAGTAGGAGCTAAGTCACACCACTAGTCATTCTTTGCTAACTCATTTCTTCCACATAATTATCTTTTTTCCACACCTTACTTACTCATTTCCTCCACTTAATAATCTTGTTCTCACACCTTACTAGCTCATTTCCATGACTTACTCATCTCGTTCCCACACTTCACTAAGTTGTGGCCACAACTTATCATCACTGCATTGTGTGGTTTCTGCACCCTACTAGTTATGGCTACACATTATTTATTTTATGAAGGCATGTCACCAGCAGGGTTCTGTGTAAACATTAATTGCTTTATATTACTTGGAATAAAACCTTGTTACATTAATGTACACAAGAGTTGGAAATGTTCCTTCCTTTATATTGGTTTTGTTTTATGTTCATTTTTTGAGTTTGTTATGACTGGGGCAGGGATTTGCATTAAGGTCAATTTAGAAAAGCCATATTGCCCCACATCCTGCAATATATTACATTTTATCAGAATGACCATTTATGTCTTATGAGCATTCTAGTTCTTAAATATAATACACTTGAGCTTGTCCCCACAATTAGCAATGTCAGTAAGTACCCCCAGTCTAGAGGATAAATTATGTTATATGATTTCAATTGGTAAGGTTTTTTGTAGCTGATTAGTGAAATCAGGGAGGATCAGGGACTAAAAAATGTACACAACAGGGGTGCATCAGGACTGGAGTTAAGAAACTGTGCTCTAATGCTGTCCCTTATTTGGCAGTGACTACCATAAAGAAGAAAAACAACCAGAAATCTGAATTAACCCCTGCATCGGTAGTGATATTTGTGAGGTTTTTTGGAATGAACAACTTAAAATGACATTGCTTCTAGTCTGCTGGGAAAAATGTCATCATGTCATAGCTGTCCGGCAGCCTTATCAACTCAAAGTAGAACTGATTGCTATAACATCCTGATCCTGATAAGATTTATAGCTTTCAAATGAGGTCCAAATAGTGCCATCGCAGCCTGACATCTATGTCAAAGTAGACTAAGAGAGACCCCAGTAGCGATGCCCATAGCAAATCTGAAAATTCAGTAAAATAACTCTGAGCAAAAATTATTTTCAGCCTCCTAAACACATGCCCGGAAGTGGGCTGGAGCTAATGCTGGTTGTGTAAAAGGCTTGCTGTGATCGCTTATTGTAGTTTTAAAGACCTGTCAGTCTGCACTGCTGTAGAAACAGACAGAATGCAGAGCTTTGTGCTAGCTGGAAAAAAGAGCTTGCCTCTAAACACAACTTGAATGTTTCTCTTTTCCCTGTTGCACAGTCTTCATGTAGAAGATGAAGCATGAGTAGGCTTTGGAGCTCCTCCTCGTTGCATTTAGGGATCTGACAAAAGAGGACATTCGCTGTCAGTTTTTAAATGGGGTGGTTGTGAGTCTGTGTGAAACGTCTCGATCAATCAAAAACCCTTCCTATCATCGTTTAGTCATCCCCCATCCCTTCTGCTTATTTTCTGCATTTGCCTGTTTCCATCTTTTGGTCTGTCGTCGCACTGTTTTCACCCCTCCCAGACCATAGCTGGACACACGTGAGCATTTGCTCATAGTTATGTAAAAATCAAAATATGCTCAAATGTAGTTAATCACTGAAAACATAGGTGTCCGTAGTTCACTTCTTAAGATTAGCTGATACTCAGTTGCAAGTTTATAGAAACCAGTAAACAGTTTTCATTTATCATTTCAAACTCTCCTACAGCCATTTTTTTTCTAATTCAGGTAAGTGTTTATTGTTATTTGAGCCATCTAAACAGTACATGAGAAGTTCGTCCTGGACCATGGTGCCACACAAAAACAGCACAACACTTCCCAAGTGCAGACAGGACTACACAGAATGTAAAAGATTTAAGGAGAAAACTTTTTTCAGTGCACAGTAATTAGCTATTTTTTAAAAAAATATAATATGTGCCAATATATATTTGCCATTTCTTAGGAACTTTGCCAATGCCTTTTTTTACATTGCATTCATTTCTTGCTGTAGTCTTATTAACATAGAGTTCTTCTAGTAGTAAATATTTATATATGTTTTATGTGGCTTTAGGTGTTGAAAAAAAATCTGTTATATAGCATCAATTATATGCCCTGGTTAAACATGTGCTGAAAAACAAAGCATTGATTAGTTACCAAAAATACATATTATATTACATTATATTATATTATATTTTGCAGTGTGCAGTGGCTGGTCAGAAGAGTCATGAATATTGTACGTAATTGGCGGCTGATCTCACACCACTGACCACTCGCGGCAGCACAGGCGAATGTGCCAGGCACTCACGTCAATTAACACCCGAGAGGAGCGGCGTGAGCTCAAATGCAGAACACACGCAGAACTGGATTATGGGAGGGAGGCCGTGATTACAGTAATTACTCATTACACTCTCTGTGCACTCAGCCAAAGGCTGGTGGGTGAGGTGGACATCAGGTTAATTGTTTTTGTTTTCCCTCCAGTTTTGGTTGCCGAGCGGGTGGGGGATGGGAGGGCAGATAAATGCACCAGAATTAAATCGTCATGTGTGCCGTCAGCCGACACGTGCGCCACTAATAAGGCACTGTCTCTGCTGCAGGTGGTGAATGAGCAATGTCGACGCTGTTGGAGCTGAAGAGCAGTGTGCTGAGGCAGGTACAGAGGAGCCAGTCTCTGAGGAGCAGGAGGGAGCCTCCCCCCGCCGCTGCTGCGGGCCCCCCGACCCCCACCAGGGCCCCAGACAGGGTTGTCCTGGGGTGAGTCCCCCATGCTGACAGAGAGAAAATGCATACACCACTGCTCAAAACCTTGTGATCACTGTGTTAATAACTGGTGTTAATGAATTAGATTAAACATTCCCCACCTGTGGGGCCAGTAATAGGTTATCTTATCTTATTTTACACATGGTATTCATAAGGCTACATGACTCCTACAGGAGCATTTAACGAAAGCTGACATCAACTAAAATAGACGTTCATAAAGCAATAATCCAGCAAGCATTACATGACACATTCTGAGGCAAAGTCACGTCAAAACTGAATCTGCCACTTGTTGCAATAAGCCTTAATAAATGTTTCTTAGTCTATATCAATCATAGAAGACATTTGCAGGTGTCATGTTGCTTTCTGCACACCATTACATATTATAGTGTATTAAAATTATGAATAGTATACAGTGTGGATTGAAATGCTATAATATTTGTTAAAAATAAGAATGTATGCAATGTATAAGCATGATTATAAATAATACACCATTGTATAAACACATCTTTTCAGTTCATCATGTAGGTACATACATCAAAACAAATATGTCCTACTAATTATTTGTAAATAATGGAAGATTGTTATCATATTAGAATTGTTTTTTATTTATGTAACTGCAACCAAATTATTTTTGATACACACATATGTAATATTTCAAAGGAAAGCCAGGTGCCTCAAAACTCAATGTGGAGATGACACACACACACCCTGCAGAGAATCCCCCAATCTCTCCTGAATTGTTTTATTGGTCATTGTTTGTATTGGTGTATTTACTCCCCCCCCAAAACTATCAAAACAGATGGCAGGATGAGTGTCAGTGAGCAGGCTATAGTGAGTCACGGTGCTTGTGGACGCCCACCATGGCTCTACTGTATTCATGCTTTGAAAAGTGACTCAATCTCGACATCTTGCTCTCCCACATTTCAAATTAACTGGTGTTTCAAATAGCGCACACAGAAGGGCCTTTGTAAGGATTAAGAGACAATTACCTTAGCAACTCATTAAGACGGAACAAGGTTGAGAGAGCAAGCAGAATGGGATCTTTCATTCACGCCCAATCTTCAGATCATTTCAACAGTGCGCAGATGGAAGCAGTGTGGCCTGTGCTGCCTAATAACAGGAACTCAAGCCCCTGCTGATCTGTTGTAAAGAAATGTGTTTCGGGAGGCCCAGGGGACGGTGGTAATTTCGGGGTCCATAAATATGGCTCCCAGCCATAAGATGCTCCACTGTGACTTTGGAGACTGCTGTTGAAGAAATTGGGCCAGCTTAGACATTCCCTCTAACCTAGATTAACCCTGTGAAACCTAACAGCTCACTATCAGTACATTCAGAGACGTACAAGCTGTCCCAGAATATCTGGGTTGCAAACATGTCCATATCAGGCGTAGTAAAATGTGTCAGGATGAGTAATTGGAGCTTTCTCTATTCTGTTTTTCCATAAAAAGCCCCTTGGCACATAAAACCATGTTTTGTTTCTAATTAGGTTCATCTTACTCTTGTGGGCACACAATATACAAGTACAAAGCATGCTCTATAAGTAATATTCCGAAGTAGCTTGTCCAATGAATTTGCCAACATTCTCCTCCGTCAATATGAACTGGGTAGTCTTAATCCTAGTCTTCAACTTTAGCCACACAAGGCTGACATGCTTGGCCCACCTATTCAGGTTCAGCAAAATGATGTGTCGCATATAGCCTCTCGCTCTCTGGGTCAGATAGACTTATGTAGGAAATGTGAACAAACCAAGCATGAATAACTGAGATATTAAATTGGCTCATCTCTCTGTCTATTCATCGTAAATTCATTAGACTGACTTTTCATTCAACCAGCAAGGCCAGGATTCTGTATGTGTACATTTTCACATAAAAGCTGGAAATTATTACCAGCTTAACATTGGTAACTTTGATTAACCCTGGGGTACACAAGAGTACTTATATATAGAGCCTGTTTACTCATTTTCATTCTTTTGTGTTTATCCTGCTTCTGTGGCATAGCAGACTAGGAGTGTTAGCAAAATGTCAGTCTGTCATACTCATTACAATATTGGGTATTTATTAGTTTGTTATGCAGCTGTTTTTAAGCAGAGTTTTATAATCTTTTTCATTCATATTAAATTAGTTTAATATAACGCTTGATTTCATTATAACACAAATATAGTTTTACATTTCAAACTGTATTATTTCAAATGAAGGACTTTGTAAAGAGTGAAGACTTCAGGGGCACCTCTAATATCTCTCTCTCTCTCTTTCTCTCTCTTGTTCTCTCTCTCTCTCTCTCTCTCTCTCTGTATATATGTATATGTAATGGGTGGAGCCAAATACAAATACAGTATTTGGAAAGGCGCAAACAACGTGTTTATTACGAATACCGTATTCTGACAAATACTTTGTATTCGGAAAAATATTTGTGTTTGGGAATTCATGGCTGCCCGCTACTTCTCTTGGTGAATGGGTTTAAAGGAATGTTGTGCTGTTCACACTGTGTGCAGTGGTGTGTTCACGTGTGACCGACTGATCACTTTCACTTTTATATATTCCACAGGAA
>JBBKCR010000134.1:6551283-6570163 GCA_037577295.1 Ladigesia roloffi | reverse complement strand
CACACACACACACACACACACACACACACACACACACACACACACTCACTCACTTGTTGCTACGGTTGTTTTTGACCTATTCTTCAGAGGAAAGGGGGGGGGGTCGATGGCTTGTTTTGTTTGGGTTGGGTTTTATGAATCGGAGCACATGCTCCTGTCTCAGACATGATTAAACATCAAAGCCCACGCTTGCTGGGGATTGATGTTCTGCGTTGATATTACATCCGCTCAGCTGCTGTCACTCCAAAAGCCGCCTGCGTTGCCTCTGTCTCCTCTTACAACTAGGTGACATCGGGCGTGGCATTTGAAGTGGCCGCACTGTAATTTCCTGGCAAGGAAAAAAAAGGATCTGGCATTTTTACCTTTACCTGTGACTTTCAGTTACAATTAATAAACTCTGTCACTGTACAACAAGTATACCATATGCTCTTAGAAAACAGGGGTACTGAAAAGGCTTTTTTGAAGCTGTAAGAAAAGCAGAGCACTTTTTGATGCCATACAGAAACAACCAACTTACTAGAAAAAAACATAGACAAAGGCATAGACAGAAGAATCAACCAGGAAAAGAAACATTTAAGCAGTTAAATGGTTCTTTGAGTGATCGCAATGTAGATATATAATAATTGACTTCAGTAATAAATCATGATGTGCACATTTGAAATTCAAACAAATAAAATAAATGTTTAAGCTGGATTCTTTGCCAGTGGAGCTTAGGTAGCCTCACCTTTGACTAATTTGTCTGGGTAAATTAGTGTCTATTTCCCCAAATTGCTCAGGTATCAACCCAGATTGAAAAATCTTGTTCCAGGTGTTAGTGGTCAGTGACACACTCTGCTCAGTTGTATCTGTTACCTGAGTGGAAGCTCTAGTAGACTTATAAATATCATCATACTTTCCTCTGCAATATGCTATTCTGGGTGCTAGTCACTACTTTCAATTATATTTAATTAAAAACTTCTAAGTAGTACAGCTGTCTAAGAATTAGTTTTATTTTAGGTTTAAAAGATGGGAGCTCACAATTATAATTGGTTCTGCTTAGTTGCATGTAGTGCTGCATAGGTGGTGGATCGTTAAACTAGACATATTCTTATAGTAATTTTTCAATGGCATTTTTAAAATTGTAACATTACTGGTGCAGTGTGTCCCCTCCAGCTTATGCAACCTCAGAAAATTACACAAATTGGTCTTTTAAGTGTAATAAGGTATATTTTTGTATTGAAGCCCAAAGTTTGACCTGAAGCAGCTGAAATCAACTAAACGTAAATCAGTGAATCAAATAACTATATCAGGAAAAATATACAATAGTCTGTCAATGCAGAGCCTTTGCTGGAACTCTGATTTTACTCGTAGGCCGTTTCTTATGACTGCTCGGGAGATAATAATCTTTTCTTTCTTGTCTCTCTACCCCAGGTGTTTGATATGGGTCAAGAGGAGCACGACATCATACTGCAGAGAGTTAGAGAGTCCAAGGTGAGCAGCTTAAATAGAGACAGGCATTGTTCGTTATTAGATATCCCTGCCATTTCTCTATGCCTCAGCCTGCCCGTGTCAAACTCTCTTCTCCTTTTGTCATCAAACGTGGCCATTTACACCTTCAAAGACCATCTGTTCCTTTTCATGTTCTCACACAGACTGAGTTCATTCCGGCTTCATGGAAGATAAAACAGCAAACGGTGACCGTAAAAAATATGTGGACACCTTATGTCTTTTCTTTTTTGGTCACTGTCAGTTTTCAATAACTATTATTCAATAGAGAGTTGTATACATCTCCCAATTGCAGAATGAGCACCAAAGTACGACCTTTTATGCCCTTGTTGTCGCTCTTCAACATTTTTCATCCACATATTTCCTATTCAAATTGTAGACATCATAGTTACTTTTGGCAGTTACTATTAAATGATATAATTTAATATAATTCAATATAATTTCTTATAATTTACATGTAGCTCATCAGAATAAGAATTCTGTCAGAAGTGTATTTGTAAATTAAAACCTCGTTTGAGTTTGTAAGTAGAAGAGGATATATTTGATAATGAATTTGAAAAAGTAATGGTTGTCCAGTCAGGCTTGGTTTATACAAAGGAAAACCGGTCCTTCCATGTTGGGTTTTAGTCATTTATAAACATTTAACAAAAGTTCAAATTGCAGACCTGCAGCTGTTGATGTTAAATGTAAAAATAGGAAGCCTTGAATTCTAAGGGTTAGCAAGGAATTTCAATGTGAATGATGTTCAGTATTGCTTCAGCACAACTGCTTTTAACAATAGTTTGGGAAAGAGGACAATAAAGACCCTTATTAATCCCACAAGTGGGAAAAATGTTCAAATCATTTTTTAGGCACAAACTTCACTTCAGATTAAAGGAAACACTTGGATAAAAATGCAAAATATATCCATATATATCCAAAACATTTGTATTACACTCACTAAAATAGTAATACAAAGTGCTTTTGTTCAGTGCCACAAATGGACCATTGCCCTTCCTTAAAGAACCACTTCTAAAGAAATGTTGATAAGACATTTTGTCAAATGATACAAGGGTACAAAAAGTTATTTGCTTGTTTAATGATTCTTTTCAGACCATTTTGATTGTATGTAAAATAAAAAGAAAAAATATTTATCCCAGAAATCATCCAATTGGTTCTTTTATGGCATCATTCTGAGAAAATTTGTTTGTACTTTTATTTGTAAAAGTGTAGTGATACATTTTCTTACATACTTGGACATTTTCAAAAGAAGGCCAATTGTCACCAAATAGCATGAAAAGTGTGTACAACAATATAGTATATATTTCACTAGAAAATGTATTGCACATAGAGCTTCTGTAAAAAAGAAACAATTTATTCTTTGTCCTTCTTGGGGGTGAAGGACATTTTGAAATGTCACAGTGAAAGAGACTCCAGGATCCTGAGACACACTTCTTTAAAAAGATTGTGAAAGAAATGGGGAAATGTTGTTCGATTTAAGTGGTTCTCTCAACGATCTGAAAATTTTGCACACTCGCCCTCCCGCACACTGCAGCTCAGTGAGACACAATGCTCTCATACTCGGCACCTGAGAGAGAGAGAGAGCAGCCATCGATTTCTTCCCTCCTGAAAGGTTCTGGTGCTACAGGTTTGCATGCTTGTGAACCTCAGTCTAACATCTTTTAAAAATGCTTTTGCACGCTCCCACAGTCAGTCAAAATTCCACCTCAAGGATTATTATGTCCTTTTTCAACAGAAAGGAGAGGATTAAAGACATCAGTAAGTTATATCATACTCAGGGAATAGATGGATAAATGGTGTGCAGAGAACCAAACCCTTCAAGAAATAAAAGTTGGGACTACAGTTTTGTGAAAAATTAGTATGGAACTTTATATGGAGGATTATTCAATTTAAAAAAGAAACCATAAAACCATATGTCAAAATGATGGGTACCCCTAGATATACTTCTGAAGAAATTGTTACAGCATGTTTCCAACTAACTTCTCTAATCCATTTATTTGTATAGGAAAAAGAATACACAAATGTTATGAGTCACACAAAGTCTAAAAATAGTTGCCTGAAACATGCCTGAAAATGCCCACATCCACTGTTAAAACAGCCAGGTTTGCCTTGAACCTTTTTGGCACAGTGAGGAGTGAATACTGCTGCAGAAGATGGAATCTTGTTAGGCTTATCAATCTGTAACCAGGTTCTGTGGTCAGATGAGATAAAAACAGCTTTTCAGTAACATATGTGGGTTTGGTGGAAAAAATAAGGATGGTTATACTAAGGAAAATTATCTGCATTGGTAAATATGGTGGGGGCATCAATGATGTTTTGAAGTTGGTTGCTGACATCATAGATCCCTACCAGGAGCTAAAATTGGGTTGAGGGTGAATCCTTCAGCAGGACAGATATCCAGGACATACATCTGAAAATTACACTTACATTTACAGCTTTTGGCAGATGCTTGTATGCAGAGTGACCTACACCAGTGCTTAAGTAGTCCAAGTAATCTGTTTTTTATACCTGTGAAGCTTAAATCAACATCTGCTTTCAACCAAGTTACTGCTGACGTTACAAACCATGTCAAAACCAAAATCGTCAAATATACAAGCAATAGGTGTGAGGACTAGTTAGTCCCCTATGTACTCCTAAAATTGTTTTAATGACTTCAGAATCACGCTTTTGACATGGCTATTCTAGTCCTGTAAGGGTGAGCTATAAAGGAGAGTCCAGAAGGAAGGAACTAGGACCCTAGAAGATTCTGTATTAGGGAACAATACTAGATGACTTGCCGTATTCCCCTCATTAGTACTCCTCACTCTCTCATCAAGCAGGAATAGATGATTGCTGTTATGTTTGCAAAGTTTGCCAGTAAAGGTGGTGTTCCCAGTTCCTTTCTTTATCTGTCCTCTAGTGAAGCCCATGCTGTGAAAGCTCTTCACACAACTACTAATAAGTGATTTTGTTTCTGTTACTGCACTTTTGTAACCTGCATGTCTGACCCTTTCATTTACAGAGAGCAAGCTTCTCTCTAAGGGTCTCTGTCATGAAAGGCAAGAACCTAATGGCCAAAGATGCCAACGGTGAGAGGCTTTTATTGGCTTTTATTGGCTTTTGTTGTATCTGCAGTGTTCCAAGGAGGATGATGCAGAAAACATGCTATGATATAAATTTGATGCAGCCATCACTAAACTTAACTGTGCATATTCTCAGAATTAATATTAATGAAACTGTCCATTCAAAGCCTGTAAGATTCTATTCATCATCGTTTTTTATAATGTGCCCCTTAAGGAATAATAATTAAAATAACATTACATTTCAATCAAAAGGAATAAATAATTCAAATATATTGCATTATAAGACACCTCACATTGATATTTTTAGTCAGTGCATTGTTTTATTCAAGTTCATTTTTCAGTGTCAGAAATAGAGGCACAAATGTATTTACACAATATAGAATTACACAAATACCTCAAACACTGATTATTATGATGAATCTGACAGGGTTTAATGTTTCCTTTTTTACTTTTGTGAACTCCATCACTACTTTTAACTCTTCAATCCCTCATCATAAACCCAGCAACAGCTGTTCCAAGAGTTCTCACCAGCATTATATTCCCCTTCATAGAGACATTTACATACAAACAAGCAAACACCCAAACACACCTCAGCTGCCTTTCTTTCTCATAGTTATCTAAATGACTGAGAGATTTCTGAGGATATTAGATAGAAGGAAATCTGCTTGGATACGGGAAGTATCAAAGGAAAAACAAGAGTTTACAAAATGATTGAAATGATTGAAATGATTAAAAGATCCTTATCGTTTTACAATCAGGACTTTCATCTTTGAGAGAGAAGAAAAATGAAACTTCACTTCAATTTCACATCAGCTAGACTGACCCAGTTCTATGAGTCTGAAAGGAGGTGTGGCTGTCAAGAAGCCATTAGATTTGATATCAGGAGTATGGTTTCATTTAGTGATGAATTTGTTTCTGTAAATGGGATTACTTGACGTTAGAAGTCTTAGCAGGAAGCATGGATAACTTCCCAGCAGATTTCTATAGAAAAGCAGAAAACAAGTCTCTGAAAAAGAAGGGAATCTGTAGTAAAAGTGAAGGTGGAGCACATGATCAAAAATATTTATAGAGTATTTAGTTATCAGGCTGAGAAATATTTTTTGTCCCATTATTTCAAGGATGCGCAGTACTAAATGTAAGAATTGGTTCTTGAAAGGATATTCCTCTTAATCTTTCTGACACTGAACGTTCTTGATATGTCAGAATTGAGGTGTTAATGCATTATCACACATCCCTAGTTCTAAAATATGTTCCTTGTTCATGTTTGTGTTTTTTGTGTCTTTCTGGAAGAGTTTAACTTCTTTTGGATCTCTGGGGGGCTGGGTAGGCTACAGCGATCCATACTGTATGCTGGGAATCCTCTTGGGGCAAAGTCCTAAAGACACAGAGGAGAGAAAAGAGAGGAAGTTCAGCTTCCGCAAGAGAAAAGAGAAGTTAGAGAAGCGCTCCAGCGTCAAGGAAGTGCTGGCCGCGAGAGACATCCAGGTGACTGACGTCAAACCTGAGACTCTGAACCCTGTGTGGAACGAACACTTCGTTTTGTGAGTAGAAACTATTCAGAGCCGTGTCTTGATTCGGTTTGCTTAACAAGGCATGAGACGCACTGTGATGGAAATGCTGTCGATTGTGATTGTTTTGTTCATGGATATTTGTGCACTTGTAACACTTGTAATTGGTCCTCAGTATGCAAGTTAAAATAACATGAAATGTAACATTTATCTCTATGTTGTTTTTGCTCAGTGACATTGATGATGTCCAGAACGATCTTCTGCATATGGACATATGGTAAGCAACTTACAAACTCATTTATCCTTTGCTGTGTCACTCAGTAATGCTGAGATTGTTTCTACTGTAATGATAAATGTAATTATAATAATGTAATGTCAGCAGAAGAAGTGGACAACTAAGCAATAGTTTATCATTCTCTAGCCTTCATGATCACCTCATATTGATTATTAGCATCCTAACTGTTCATTAACCCATTACAGAATATTAGCGCCTAGTCCTGGCTTGTCCAAATAACCTACAGTAAAGCCAATATGGAAGCAGCCATTTAATTTCTCCCTTCAACTATTCTCTCATAATGCACAGCTTCTAATGACAAATCATACTCATTTGCTGTAGTTTCATAACATGTTTCCAAATGAAAAAGTGCTTCTTGCTCACGCTCACAACTGTCCACAGACTGCCCAGTGTGTAAATCTCATTATTGTGGCCATGTTTTTTTGGTATTTTGTCCACCTCCAGCAACTAAAATATATTGGTTGTCGGTGAGGCAAACCTTACGATCTTTAAACATCCTGTACATTTGTGGGTTAGCTCTTATAAGTGGACACATGGGATAAACCCCATTCAGTGTTTGATAAGTGCATGTGAGCAGTTAATATCGACCACCTCTTCTCAGACCAGTAATCAATAATGATTAAGAGTAAGCAAATCATCCATCTCATGTTTGAGATAACCCAGAAACCCATTTTCCTTCCCTAGGGATCATGATGATGACGTGTCTGTGGCTGAAGCATGCCGAAAACTAAATGAGATCAGTGGGCTCAGAGGAATGGGCAGGTATGTCCTGCATTATCATGAGAATTAGCTCACTGCTCCTCACACATCATAGAGCGCTCTGTAAATGCTTTTGCCTTTGTTTATTGACACTTCAACCCATCATCCCGTTTAGGTACTTCAAGCAAATTGCCAAATCTGTGAGGGCCAATGGGTCAGCAGCATCAGGCAGCGAGGAGAACGCAGATGACTTTCTTGGCTGCCTGAACATCCCTTTAAGTGTAAGTTCAACTAAAGGCAGAGGATTTTTTGGAGACATCAACCCATTCTGAGAGTATGTTAGCTTAGCTGTCCCATTCTGAGAGTATTTTAGCTTAAATTAGCTGTAATGCACTTAACATACAAAAGATTACAGACACCTGCTAATCAGAGTTTCATGTGAAATTAAGGGCATTAACAGAAACAGTGTAGTGCAGCGTTCACAGGCTGTATGTGTGTGCCTTTGAAAATTGCACGAAGGATGGGACTGCATTTAGATAATAAAGCTTTAATGCATATGACTGAATTTGGCTGTCTATCTTTTACACAAAGGGTTCCCTGCATGTCTGAAGAATCAGACTGAAGAATTCGTACATGTGTTGAGTTGATTGGTTATACCATGTGTGTTTCTCTCTCCCCAGGAGATTCCAGTGGTTGGCTATGATAAATGGTTCAAACTAGAACCACGGTCCAGTGCTTCTAAAGTACAAGGAGAATGTCACCTGATCCTGAGACTCTTCACCACCCAGGTACTGCAGTATCTGCAGCAGACCAGCTCTAATTCTAAGCCCCAAGCTCCCTCCATCTCTAACCTATTCTATTCAGAATAATTCATGTTTTGGGGATCCGCAGCTTTAATTTTTAAAAGATGTAGCGGCGTCAAATTCCTTCCACATAATGCCTTACAAATGATTGCTAATGTTCCTCAGAAATGTTTAGTGGTTGGTAATTATTGAAAAAAAAAAGACAATTAAGACATTAAGCACTGCAATAAGCAAAAACACATTTAAAGCAATTTATTAACAATGGATTTGCCTCATTCAAAGAATTAGAGAAAATTAATAGAGCCTTAATTAGTTTTTTGTTGGATTGGAATTGAGTTCTGCCTGAAGCTCACCTTGTTTAAATACGGTCTTTATGTTCTACAGAGAGACACAGCTTTGACTAAAATGGTCTCAAATGTGGTCATCCATCAGAAGATGCTGAGTCAGATTTTGGAGTATGAGCACAATCATGTTCAGGTTGGCCTTTTTATATGTGTGTCTAGCATAATTCACTCATAGACAATGTTGATACTAATGCAGATTTGTCCTCAAAACTTCTGTTACAACCCTTGCAGAAAGAACCCTATAACTGGAATGGACAAGTGTGTCCAGCAGCATGGACTGTGCTTTCTCATCATGCTGTGCAGGCTGATCTGTCCCCGCTGCAACAGGCAATTATGTGTGTATTAAAGCGTTTATTAAATTCCAGTCCCATACTGAGAACAAGGTTAGCCTACTCTGACATAGCATTAAGAAAACATGTTTACTGACAGCATGCGCCATTAATTTAAAGGAACCTGGCCAGTATACCTGCCTTTAAAAAGGAGTTTAAACTGCATGCCTATTTTCACTGTCCCTTTTCAAGAGATGTTTTTTTTAATGAACAAGCACATTTTTCTTGTTATATCAAATTGAAATGTACCATATCACATACATTTTTATTGTAATGTTAATATTAGGTATATTTACTTTTCAACAACTTTAAATTTTTTGCTCATTAACCAACTTGTCATATCACGTAAGACACTTTTAAGTACACAAAGCTTAGTGCAGCAAAATATACCCAAAATATTTGTGATTAGATTCATATAGTTACAAAACATTTACTTAAGCAGGGCTTAAGTAAAGGTTTTGGTACTTAATGTATAAAAGTATTTCAAAGTAGGTGGTGTCCACAATTGTTTGTCAGGAAGTTTATGTTTTGTATAAAATCCGCGCGATATTATGTAAGTAATTTTAGTTAGCGTGTGTTTTATGTGCTCTTGCAGTCGCTGGCAGTGCTACAGCAGCCATCATCGCTCTCAGAGGATGTGCTACTCGCTCCTACTTAGACTGCTGAGAGCAGTGGAGGCTGAATGGGAAGTTGGAGATGTGCAAAAGGAGCTGGTAGGGCCTCTTCTTCTGAATCCTTATTGATCCGGAATGGTAGGGTAATAATGTCTTGGAAGCTGTGCTCTCGAGTGCTCGTGTGCTTAGAGACTCAGAGCGTGTAAACGAATTGCTTTGGGCTAACCATGTCTTTTCTTGCTCTTAATGTTGACTATTGCTGCTTGTGCAGGAGGGCCTCTTGGCACAAAGCTTTAAACTCTACTGTGACTACTGCCTGTCTCTTATGAAAAGCATGAGGCAGGTTTTCCCCTGCATTAACCCTGCTGCTATCACCCGGTGTGAGCTAATGCTGAGGTAAGCCAATGCTGGTTTTTCTGTGTACAGCATGAGGAGGTGGGGACAAACATAATAGTCTGGCCATTATGAGACATTATTGGGCTGTAAAAAGGAATTTTGTGTATTCAAATAATGTAACAAAAATTAATTGTTTTAAGGTTTTGATAGAAAAACGATAATATCTACTTTTTATGTAATAAGAATTTTTTAGGTGTTTAATACTAACACTATCATTCAAAATGGAAAAATATTTTTAAGTGATCTACAAAGTAAAGACCTACTGTTCTGAAATCAGAAGTTAGTTAGTAGTTTTAGTGAAATGAGGTGATTCACACACACACACACACACATACACACACACATGAACACTCTATGTCTAAAGTTGCTTACAGTTACTCAGACTCAAGTGTAAAGTCATGAAAAGCTATCTCAAACATAAAGAAGAAGCTATGCCTTTATTTTGTTGCATAAACCTCAAAATCCAGTGAAAATCAAGGAAAACCACCTGAACAATAATGCTAACTTCTGCTAGAAAACCTTTGGGATTCTAATAATATGTTTGCACTACACTCATATATACATTAGTTGTATTCCTTTTATTAGAAGACTATTCATGTAAAAGACTTCCGGAAGACCTTGAGTGACAGTTACCCTCCCAGAATTGGCCCAATCTTTTGTAAAGCAAAACATATGTAATCGATTCCACTGGCACTTCCTACTTATGCTAGTGGTTAATCTGACACATTAGGACCTTGATTCAATTTTGCTAATCCTGAAGGCCTAATCAATGGGTGAGCTCACTTAGCTGTGCCTGCTTTAATACCACAGAGGGAAAAAAACGGATTAGGTAATTTGTCATGGGATATTTGAAGAATTGAACCCAGCCAAAATAATTTAATAATGAAAAAATTTTAGCTCTGCATTTTGTGTTGGAATACAGATGCAATTCGTTTCAGTCTCTGGTGCGCTTTGGAAAGCAAAATGCATCACACCATATGATCTGCTGTAACACATTTCAGTCATATATATATATATATATATAAAACACATTTCTGTAGAGTACAGTTTTGAAAGCACTGAACTCGACAGTCTATTCAAATTCAAATCTTTTCTTGCCTGTCAATAAAGCAGCTCTGTGTGTGGACGTTCGTGTTGCTATGCCTTTTCTGGCTCTGTACTCCCTGGGGGGAGGGGGTCTGCATTGTGTAGCGGGATTAGGAAGAACTGATATCTGTGGGGCTTTTTCTGCAGATGCTTTTAAATGTAGTGTCATGTGCTGGTCTCTGAAGGCTAAGTCAATACCAGTAGCATGCATAAATATTCACTTTGATCAAATAAGCTGACAAAATTCACAGATGGGGTCCAAGTCTGTCTGCATACATTTTATACAGTGTAGTGCACCTGGAAATAGTTGCATGTTACACATAAAGTAATGTGGATTTAGAGGGCTGGATTCTTTTCGGCTTTTTTTTTTTTTTTTGCTTTGCATGTTTATCATTGGTTTATTGTGCCTTTCACTTTATAGGACTATTGGACAGATACAGTCCATGCAAGCATTTAAGATGGTTTGTCCCAACCGCAATGAACTACACCTGGAAATAGCGACAGTTATAAAGGTACCGTTCACCCAGACCATTTAGGAGTGACTGCTTTTGTCAATCACTGAGGATTTTCAAACATATTCTGGTATTCCTCTCGCAATTTCTCTCTTTGAATGCAGAAAGGCACTGTCGAGTGGTACGAAGCAACAATTTCACACTTCAAACCTGATGAGGGGGTAAGTGTGCAGTTTCGAAAAAGAAAGAAAAAGGTCAGAGTTAAGCATAGAGTTTCTGTATATGTCAAGTTTAATCTATGAACCATTATGAGAAGATACCAGATTGATAGTAGGGGTACAGATACATTTTTGTCTGGTAGTGCTATGGTTTTAATTGCAGACACTGGAGGAGCAGTTGAAGAGACTGGTTCTAGTTGTGGATGCGATGTGTGTGGACGTGCAGAGAGGGCAAAATGTCTACAACAAGCTCTTTCACAGGTAAACTATGTTGCTGACTTCAAAGACCTCTCTTCGAATTATTGAGATTTAGCCTCCTACAGAGATTGAAATATTTTGACCTTGTGTTTTTACAACAACGCTGTCCCTTCATTTAAAACCAGATCTCATGCTTGTGGCTCAGAGGTTGGGCTGCATACAAAGATCCCGAGTTACTAGGTGTGGTAGATTGGTTAGTTTGGAATTAATAACTTCAGCTGGGTAGCAGAAGGAGTTTCCTGCTGCTGAAGTGAGGTTGGTTCATATTTATCCTCAAGTAAAGTATTGGACTATTTTGCTATACTACACTATATGTTTGAAAGTATCCAGTCATTCATCTTATTTCAGTTAGTTCAAGGTGCATCTGTTACTGAAACATGGGTCCATTTGTGAGAGAACCAGACCTTGAATACTGTATTGGAATGATAGAGCTCTTTTGAATACCTTTGAGATTTCAAAGAATTGTATTTGCCATCTAAAACCAGTCAGCCAACATTTGACTTTAACAACAGCATATAACTCTGACTTTTATAGTGTGATTATTAGGCTTGTTGAGAACGTATAATGCTAGAGTAGTTCCAGTTGCCTCATCAGATTCATACATTTAACAACATCCAAAACATTAAAACCACCAACCTAATATTGTGCTGGTTCTCTTTATGCGGCAAAGTAGCCAAGACATGGACGCAACAAGCCCCTTGAAGGCGTATTATGTTATCTGGTACCAAGATGTTAGTAGAAGATCCTTCAAGCAGTGTTGTGAGTTGGGGCCTCCATTGGACAGATTAGTTTGGTCAGCATATCTGACAAATTCAATCATAATGAGAAACCAAGTCTTCGTCACATTCCTCAAAATGTTCATTAACAATTTTGCAGTGTGTTGTGGCACATTATTCAGAAGAGACCACTGCTGTTAGGAAATACTTCTTCCATGAACGGGTGTACTTGATCTGCAATGTCTAGGTAGGGTGGTATACGTATAAGTAACATCCACATGAATGCCAGGACCAAACACCAGCCGAACACTTCCAGATCGCCAGTTTTCTTGGTTTCAACACATCAGCTTCAAGAACAGTCTGATCATTTGCTGCACCAGGTGCCGTTGTAACAAGATAATCAATACCATTCACTTCAGCTGTCAGTGGTTTTAAAATCCCTGATAAGTGTGTATAAGGTAGAAATGAAAATAAATCCTACTTCACTATTCGTCAAACAGGTTTTATTTTCATTTCTACCATATACAGACAGTACATAGTGAAAACGAAACAATATTCATCCAGGACCATGGTGCAGGAAGAATATTGTCTAATTTTTTACTGTGTAGTTAGTTATATAATTAATTTAATATACATATTAGATTTGAGTCTGCACTTTCAATTTCAAACATTTTTTTAAAGGATTGGGGTTTTTTTTGTGCAAAACAAAACACAAAATCACAATCGTTTATTAAAAATCATATATTTAAATAAATCATCTAATAAAAAAAGTTTGTAAGCAGACATTTTCTGCTTACAAAAAAGTATGATATTAATTGAAATTCTAGAATCCACAAACTTTTAGTGCTCTACAAATGAAAAACAATTACTTCCGAATTACACCATGATTTTTATAGAAACTTGTGTCTTTCAGCTCTGTGAAGGTGGACTTTTTTAGCATCTCCTATCGGCAGTTGGAAAAGCTGGTGCGTATGTATATGCGCAAAAATTAAATCTCCCATTGATTAACATGAGTTGTGAGAGAGAGGGGCTAATGGAGAAACTTGTGTCCAGGTTGCCGATGACGTAAGTGTTGCCATGGAACGAGTTTGTGGGACTTTGGAGCAGGAGAGCTCTCGGCTGTCCCAGACCATGGGGGAGACCCTGTTTGAGCTGTTTATGTCTCTGAAGACCCTCAAACGCTTCAGGGAGTTCTTGCCTCTCAAGTGAGTCAACATGTCCCTCGTTGTCCATCTGTGAGCCATGAGATGATGGCTGGACTCTCAGCTGTGTCAATGAAGAAGAGTGACTCATACAGCAGAGGTGTGGCCATATGTGGCTGATAAATGAAAAAGTTACTGCAGCTATTTTTGGCTCAGGAAAAAAATCGGCTCTGATGCTGAATGTTCTATCAAGATATATATATATAAATGGTGACTCACAGACAGGCATCTGTTTTGTGTGCATGTACCTTCCATAGAGACACAAAGATGCTGGCACTTACTGGATTTCACAACTGGTTTAAAACCTCCATCCACAAATGGCTGCAGATTGTGCACGAGAAATCCCTCGACAGGATTCGCAAGGCGGTGGAAATGGACCAGGCAAGTTGGAGTCAAAACAAGGAAAAATGCAGAAAGTCCTTGGCTTGATTGCACAGTAGTCTTTAAATATCATGTAAATATGGCCTGCATTTACATAATGACCCTGGAAAGCCAGAGTCTCTCTGATTTCCACTCCTCTTTGGTGTGAAAAATTAATTTTCTTTCTGAAAGGACATAAATATCTCAAATCCATACGTCCCAGCAGGGTGTACATTCAGTGTTTATCTGCACATTTATGTGATTGGGTCTGTAGCTGGTGGTACTTGTAAGGCTGTTTTGGAAGTGTGCCTATATATAATTGTGTGTGTGGGTGTGCATTTGTGTGTGTGACAGTTAGAGCCAGTCCCGCAGGCGAAACACAGCTTCTCAGCAGTGGATGTCACCAGATGCTTCGGCCAGGTGCGAGAGTTCTGGACCCAGCTGGCCTGGCCCGACTCAGCGGGGGCCTTCATCTTCATCACTCGCCTGACTGATGTAATGGATGTTTATGTTAAAAACACATTTAATTAAAGGGCCCCAAATGTTTCATGATTTTTTAAATATGAGCAGTAGGTATCAATCTTTATTCTTTAGAAATATGCTATAAAGTCGGAGAAATATGCTTAAAGGCTGAGAAACATTTACACCTGATCGCTACATCAGTACAGCCCACCCATTCACAGTCATATAGTTTATTGTTTCTGCAGATACTCGGTGGGGAAAATGAGCAAGGGTTTTTGCTGTTCTTGGCAAATATGTCATTGAAATCCTCCAAAAGATACAGACACCTGAACTAAGTGGCTGACGTTTTCCATGCTCCTGTATGGCTGCTCTTTAATTGAGGCACAAGACAAGTCTGTCAATCAGAAAAGAAGCAGTAAAAACTATACGTTTCTGAAAGGTTGTGCAATGGTTGCATAAATATGAATTACTGCTCTGTGTGGTACATACGGTACTGTGCAAAAGTCTTTGAAGACATTTAAAAGGGGACATTTACATCAGCTGTGGGCTTCTTTCTGCTAGCAAAACACAGCTGAATATTGGAATAAATGCAAACAAACAAGAAAGCAGTAAAAAATATCATTATTTCTTTTTCTAAAAGATATTTTATGAGCTGTTTAGAAGAACACAGGTTTGGTTCCAGGTTTATGCTTAGTGCCTCCAGTCATTAGGTGAATAAATTCCATAATTCCATAACCAACTCACTTCAGTAGTTTTAATCTACTGAAGTACAAATAGCTAAACCAGGTATTTGTTGGAGCTAATCAAATACCTGGTTTAGTAAAACTGGGCTTCCATGAGGAAACTGGTCTAGAAACATTTGCCATACATAAAACCACCATTTACTGTGTTAATGTTTTTTGTATTTGTTGAATATTTTAACACTAAGTTAACACCACTGCCCAGCAGTAAACAGTTTTAAGAATAATTTTCTCAGGTGCTTAAGATAAGATTTTGCACACTACTGTATGTGAACAACCAATATTACGGTCTCTTTAAAAAAAAAGCATCTTAGCTGTGCGAAAAACAATTCCTCAGGTTCCTTGCATGGTTCTGTTTACCACAGAATTTTTGCAGTGAGGCTGTGTCCTACTCTGAGCTCCTGAAGCGCAAGATTGAGAGGAGCCAGCTGGGCAGAGACCACCGGAGCTTCACAGTACAGGTACATTCCCCTGGGTAGCAAAAGGGGCTGTTGGGCTTTCATTGTGCTACTGAGAAAATGTCAAATCTGACTTTTTTCTCCCTCACAACACTACCTTTTCAGTGGCATGTCTATGCTGTAATGCTTTTGCCTTCGTTAGTTCATGCCTTTCATTTTCCCATCATTTATATCTAGCACCTCTGCCTTTATCCCACCCCTTCTAGACCTCCTTATTTTCTCCCGCCTTCTCTCCCTTTTGCTCCTGTCGCTTCCCTCCTTTCCTTCTCTTCCTCTTCCTCCTCCTGTATTTTTGGGCAGCTGTGTGTGGCGCTAAACAACACAGAGCATGTGCGTATATACCTGGCTGGTTTGCCGCGGGAACTGGACTGGCGGGGGGTGGAACTGGCCATGGAGGAATCCTGCGGGGCCGAGGGAAAGGAGCAAGTGAACAAAGCCCTGAACGGTCAGCTCTACAACGCTGACTTGGACTTGCAGAGAGAAATCAAACGCATGATCACACTCTTCACTGATAAGGTAGGGGAGACTGGGGTCTGTGGTCACAGACCAGTTTCTCTTACACACTACTTTTTTCCACACTTTATCCAGATTTATCTATTAATTATATGTTATTTTTTACCTTATTGGTATATTGTTGTACCTGAGTTCACCTCATTCCTACAGGGTGTAATAATTAGGAATAGGAATGTTATTTCACTGATTGTGTGCCATAAAAATACATCTTTCCATTTCTACATATGAAAATAATGAAGACATTATAATACATTTGTACCATTTCTTGAATTTTGAGTCACCATATTCTTAGTTTAATGCACCTAAAATATACATGAATCTACTGAATGATTTGGATCATGTTATGTGCTAGCTCCACTCATACTAATCTAATTAAATGTTCGAACTTCTAGTTTTTAAATTCATAAGAATATAACATATCTTCGCTTTAGATGTTCATTTAAAAGAGCAAAGTGCCCAATTTAGTAGTGGTTGACAATTACATTTAAGGAGTTAAACTACTGATGATATGATAAAATCCCCAATCACTATCCTGCCGCAGAAAGGAATATAAATCTTATATCTGTTATGCTGTAGTTGATACAAGTTCAATATAACGATACAAAGACATTTTCTTGAGAGAGGGAGGGCTGAATACAAAGACGTACTAACAGACATCACTCATCCCTATCTTCAAAGTGAACACAATGAATCGTAGTCATTAGTCATGGTGAGCAGTCAAGGCATCTTTCATTCTCCTCCTCTGATCTTTGCTGCTTGAGAGGAGATTTACGCAAACCATTAAGGGCCATTTTTCAGTTGTAAATCTCTATCCTGTAGTAGCTTTTATAGGTAGCTATCTTTGTTTATTTCCAACACCCTTTTGCTGATGATGTTTTATTTGCATCATTGCGTGCAGATGCTTCCTGAGCTCAGAAGGTACATTCAGCACATCAGCCTTTCTCCAGACACCATAAACAATGATGATGTGAGTACTGTGGTCTGTGGTTGGTGGGGTTATGATTTTGTTACAGTAAAATATGCATCAGTGACCTCTTTTTGTTGTAAACTACTCCAGGCAGTGTCTCCATTGATGAAATACCTAGATTCCACCTTAGTCATCCTCAGTGAGTCACTGGTGAAGGAGAACCTGGCAAGGTAATTCTTCTGACATTGTTACAGTGCATGAAGAAAATTGAAATAAGAAGGAAGTAGTCACTGAAAATATCAGCTACATCAGGTGATAGCATGAATAGTTATTGTTTGTGCAGAGAATGTGTTTCTCCAGTGCTGTTGTATCGCAGGGTTCTGCAGAGTCTTTGGGAATTGCTCCTGAGGATGATCTTGGCCTCAGTGGCAGAAAACCGAGGAGTCCAGGTGGAGTTTTATACACGGTTCCAGTACACTATAGAGGTTAGTTGGTTTATTGATTGTCAAATGTAATCAGCTGCAGATAATATTTAGACATTATTTCAAAACAAGTAGGTGAGTGCAGAGCTGAGGTAAAGGTATGCAAAACATCAGGATTCCAGGAGCATAGAATACATGAAAGGGCAAGAATGTCTAAAAATACTGAAATGATAAACAATCATGAAACCCTAGCGAGTTACAGAGATGGTCTGTAGCAGTAATGATCCAAAAATGGTTTGTAGTTGAATAGTTTATAGTTTAAGCATAAAAGCCTTAATAGTTTTGCAAAAAAGCCTTTTTATGCTTAAACTAACAATTTCTAGATTTTAAGCTAAGTGATTTAGTGTCAAATATTTCAGTTTAAATAATAGTAGTTAAAAAAAAAATAAATAAAGATTCAGTTTTTGCTAGGATAGTTCATGATTTCATTATCTTTGTCAGTAATAGAACCATTCTTACAAAAAAAAAACAATTACTATGTACTCCTGAAATGGCCTATTCTTTGGCAAAAAGTTGACTCCTTTCAAAGATATAGTGAAGAACCAAAGAGATTCAGCTTTAAAGTATAAGTGACAGGGCAATAAATGTAACTGTCCTGCCCAGTCTCCTCTCAGGGGCAGCATTTAAAATAAAAACAAACAAACAAACAAAGCTTGCATCCCAAATGGACTTTCATAGAGACACAAACACACCCATAGGCAGACTGTGTACAGACTTGCTGGCACAGCTACTGTCACATACAACATCTCTACAGAACCATATTTGGATGATAAAAACTAAGGCCAGTTTGACTAAACATAATTAGGCCAGATTACAGAGCTACAAACTTCATCATCAACTGTTGCCTTTATAAGGTTACAAGTATCTTCCTTTACTGATCCATGAAATGCAGACTGCTGCCACAGTACTGAAGGCATTTAAAGTACACAGTTGGAAAAATCAGTCTTGCTGCTGAGAACATTAATCAACTATCCACTCTAAAAGGTAACAGAAAGCAAGCTAAGTCATTCAACTCATGCATTAAAACTTTTTAAAGAGAAACATTTATTCTTCATATTCCATAAATACAAGACAGTTTCTTTCCGTGTACTCTGTGATAGCCTGTTTTATATGTGCGTCATGTCAATTGTCCTCAGGATTAATAAGCTGTTCCAATATGCTTGTACTTGAATATCTGGATTAGAATAATCTTACATCGTCTGGATATCTGAGGCCTGAATCACCCCAAACCCCTGTAACGTTTGACTTGGCACAAACAGTTGTTTTCATGAAGAGTTCATAATTATAAAAGACTTTAAAAGAAACATGCATGGTTTGTGTTTGTGTTTGCCTGCTACATGTAAGTGACTGTGTAGCAAAGTATGGGGCACCGTTTGTAAAAGCAACACCACAAATTTAGAGGTGTCATTTTTTCAACCTTTAGCGCAATGTTCACACAATTTTCACACATTTAGAGCTAAATCTGTTAAAAACAACATTGTTAATTTGGGT
>JBBKCR010000134.1:6529409-6551183 GCA_037577295.1 Ladigesia roloffi | reverse complement strand
GTGAACATTGCGCTAAATGTTGAAAAAATGACACCTCTAAATTTGTGGTGTTGCTTTTACAAACGGCGCCCCATAGCAAAGCACTGTGAAAATTGTTTTCTTTAGATATAATGCTAAAATATGAATATACACCCATCAGGCACAACAATAAATCCACTGGTAGGTGAAGTGAATAAGACCAATTTTCTACAAAAGCATCTTCAAATATATCCCATATTAAGCTGCAAATGAGTTTGAATTTGTTGGAAGCAGGGAACATGTTCAAGGATCTGAGCAACTTTGACAAGGGCCAAATTGTGATGGTTGGATGGTTGCATCGGCAGGTCTTGTGTGGGGGATTCAGGGATATTACCTGCAAAATGTGGTCCAAGGAAGAACAACTGGTTAACTGGTATTTGGGTCAGAACTTACAGTGCATCGCAGCTTGCTGTGTATTAGGCTGTGAAACACAGGCTGACCTTTATCCACCACCACCAGAAGTGTCTACATCAGGTATGTGAGCACCAGAAAGAGAAGAATGGGGGCTGGACAGCCTGGTGTGTGTAGAGGCAGAAGCAGTGTGATGCTCTGGAAAATGTTCTACCCAGAAACTTCAGATCCTGAATTCATGTGGAAGATACATTTACACAGATCACCTAACTGAACCTTGCAGACTAAGTACACCCCTTCATGGCAACAGTATTCCCTAATGGCTGTGGCCTCTTTCAGCAGAATAATGTGCCCTGCACTAATGTGCCTAGCCAATAATGTGCCCAGCCTAAGAGTTCAAGCTGTTTTCTCCCCATCATCTGTGAGATGTGCTGAATAAACCAGTCTGGGCCATGGAGGCCCCACTTTACAAAACCCAGATCCTATATGTTGCAGAGTCCAGACCTTGATGTTTCAGAAGGGAGAGATACACAGTCTTAGGCTGGTGGTTTTTGCTGGTGTATGTAAGAATTATATTGAATTTGGTGATACAATTGCAAGCACTCTTGCATTATTTGTTTTCAGAGAACCTGATTATTTATATTATAGAAGTCAGAGCATATAAGACTTTGCTGTGTTATCCCTTTAAGGTTTCCTTATCTGAATATGAATTGGCAAACAAATAGTAAATCTATGCAAATAAAAGATTTTTCCTGTAACAGACAAGAATACATTGCACAGTCAAAAACTATTATGAAGTATGAATTTATTCTTTAGTTTTTTTTAAATCACACAGTTTCAGACAAAACATAAGACAGTCTTATGATTAATTATGTTTTTTTCACCCAAGTGTGCAATAATTTAGCCATGCTGAAACTGACCTGGCAGCTGGAGGCTTCTTTAGACATGTTTTGTCTCATCAAACTAAGATTAAAATGTAACGGTTAATGCTTAAGACCACCCTAAGTGCTAGGTTTCATTCCCTGCTAGCTTAAGTTTGAATCACTGAAATGTATTCCTTCAATATTCCTTTAATCACAGTATCCGCTCTCAGAGTCCTGGCATCATAGACACCATATCAGATACTCATCAGCCATCTTGGCAGCCACTCGACCGTGTGTTAAGGGTAGTCCCCACAAGAATGACAATGTGCGAGTAGCACTATTCCAAGGGACAGGAACTGGCAGGAACGCATGACAGATTTGCATGAAAAGTCATGAGTTGCTGGGTTGCGTGGGCGGACATGCTGTGCGCCATATAGTTGATCTATTAGCATAGCAGGGATCCCATTCTTTCAGAATAGTGTGCACAAGCCAAGTGGCTTTGATGGATGACGGACTAAAGATGGCAAATACAAGGTAAACCCAAGTTTACCTAAATCATTTTGAAAGCTTTGGAAACACTTGTTTCTTCATCATTACACAATTACATGTAAAATGTACATATTTTCTTCCAGCTAGTTTTGTTTAAGTGATCAGACAAAACATGCATGGAGTCCAAAGTAGTTTTTCTTGTTTTGAGGTTGATCAATCTAACAAGTAATGGAGGCTCGTACCTCACCAATTAGTATTAGTACAAACTTTATCACATGATTAACACACACTTCCTGCAAACCCTGTCAACTTGTTAAATAATATTGAACAGAATTGCACTTTACTACAATAAAGCTTCACTAAAGGATCTGTTCATGAGGCTGCATGGCAGCATCCTTAAGCCTTTAAAGACCCAGGACAAACATTTATTTAAAGGCTTTTATTTAAAGTGTTGTTCTAGATTTTTGCTCACACTTCATAAAATAATGATATTGTACTTTTAATTTTACATGTAAAAACAACAAGTATTTTCCCTCAGACTCTGGTGCGCTTCTTCCATGCTGATGGTGAAGGGTTGCTCCTGGAGGATCTCAAGAGTGGAGACTATAAGGTATAAATAGGCTCCTCACTTTGAATGAATACTGGTTATATAGTGAACGATGCTTACCGACTAAATGGCCTCTCTGAACGACCTTGTACTGTTTTCCAGGCCTTGGATGAGGAGCTGCGACTGAACAAGTGTTCGTCCTTCGAGCTGATCGAGCAGTACTTCCTGGAGAAGATCTCTCAGCAGGTAGGCTGCTGCCCTGCTGGGCTCTGCCTACATCCCTGCAGAGAGAGAAGGTGTTGATTGGGAGCTGAGACATCACAGAGACTTCACTTCCTCTGACGATTAGAAGTTTACGCCACTCATTTCCACTTCGACCTAGACAAGTTTTTACAGAGCATGACTTTTGGATGCGGTTTCATTCACTTATTTGTAAACAGAAGCAAATGTCCAAATGTATCTAAGTGCCCCTGTGTGTCAAACTTGAACACAGCACAGTACACAGTGGGAAAAGCTCGAAAGTCTTCTCTGCATTTACCCCATTCACTAAATGTGGCCGAGAGCAGCCAGGATCACAGCACCAGTGTTTGGACTTTACCTTTCCCAAACATGTCACTAGCAGTGTCAGGGTTCAAACCCACTGCTTTCTGATTGCATGTGAAACTATGTGACCATCAGCAGTCCATCTAATTTGTGCATAGTCTGTGCTTTGTCTAAATCAGGGATGTCAAACTCCAGTCGTGAAGGACCATGATCCAGCATGTTTTGGTGATTTCCCTGCTTAGAAATACTTGGTTCAATTCGCCAGTTCATTTTCAGGCTTAGTGAATGTCTTTGATAAGAACTACCGTCAAACTGTGCTGGACACCCGCCCTCCAGGACAGGAGTTTACATCCCTGGTCTAAGTACTGAATTGTCTAAGTACTGCAACTTAAATTATAGTTTCACTATTCAAATACTTTATTTGAAAGGGAAAAAAATGCACCTGTCCATTAATCTGGTGGTGAGAATCAGCTATGAATATTATAATCAATTACAATTAATTTGGCCAAAATAAAATTCTCAGGATCAAACATCAAACAATAAAAAAACGAAATGCATTGATTTTTGTCAGCATTCCCATTCTTAAAAGGTAAAGTTTTTGCATTCAGTTGTGAAAGAAATCTAAGAAATCAAAATCGAACTGAACTGTTTTGAGGTCTTATAGATTTACATCCTGGTTATCTGCCTTCCAGCGAATCCTGAAGCACAGTCGATTTGGACGCATCAGTGTGAAATGCTACTATGATGCCCCAGAGCAAAGACTCACTGTGGAAATTTTACATGCAGCTGACCTAATTGCACTGGATGCTAACGGTGAGTTAAAAAAGATCTGAACATTTTAAATGCCCTGATCTGCTATAAGTTGTTCATGTCTACAAAATATCCTAACCGTGATGGGGACCATTTCTTCTCCATTTGTTCCATCAGGTCTGAGTGATCCATTTGTTATAGTAGAGCTCTGCCCTCACCACCTCTTCCCAAATTCCAGGAGTCAACGCACTCAAGTAAAGCTCAAAACGCTGCATCCAGTTTTTGATGAGCTTTTCTACTTGTGAGTAGGCCCAGCAAGAAAATGCATCTAAAATTTATAAGACATATGTTGCCTTTTAATGGAACTGCTCTTTATGAGGGTTAGTCACTTTTGTACTGTTGTGATGCCTGTATGCACCTTTAGTCCTGTTGAATATGTTCAGTGTTACTATATATTGCACGGGGTCATGGGGAAACATTGTCTCATCACAACTTTGTACGTTGTATGAAGTTGCTGATGACAAATAAAGTGAACCTTAGGTGTTTATCTTGATCCAGATTGGCCATTTAAAAAAAGTACAACCAATAAAACAACTTCAAATGAAAACACCTAACTCTAATTAACCTAAAAATGTGATGTCATCGTCATCCAAAAGTAGCATTGGTGCTTGTGCCTTCAATTTGCTAAAGACCATGGTTGTGGTAGTCATGTGGTTTGGGCCTGTTTTGACAGTAAATTCTGAATTATTCTGATTTCTAAATCTAGTACATTCTTGAGTCTCCCGAGAAAATAAGTCATGCAGCAACACAACTACCCACATAGCTCCTGTGCAAAACTAAAGAAGCAAATGTTTGGTTGATTGATTACATTTGTGCTACAGAAAAATATATTTTCATGTATTTCTTTCAATTGTGACCCCTGCTATCCTCTTTACCATTGTCAAACATCTTATGACACTGTTGCTTTTACAGTCACCTTCTGTGAAATTCTCTGGTCTTTTCACAGTCATGTGAGTCCTGAACAGTATAGACACAGGTTTGCCTGCCTCACTTTCACTGTGATGGATTATGACTGGCTGTCAACCAATGATTTTGCTGGTGAGGCAGTGGCTCCCTTGAGTGATTTCTGCTGGCCAGGCCGACCCAATGCTACTCCAGCCGGGAAAACCGTGCAGCCTTTCATCCTACACTTGTCCCGACAGAAACCGAGTGGTATGTACCCTCTCCATCTCTGAAAACATGCAGAGAACCACTGCAATAGCTTCAGTGTTCTTGTCTTTTACCTAAAATGCATTATCTATTGTCATTTTGAGGATGTCTTATTGCTAATGTAAATACACTACAGACATTGTTGAAAGCAATAGTAAGAAATGAAAAGATCTTGTTTTTTCAAGAAATAATAGTTACATTGCAATACAATTCATAAACAGCCTGATTTATGCTTTTAAATGCTCCCCAAAGCTTCATAAACTGAATCAAGAGTGTTAGGTCTGTAAATAATTAAAAGTCAGTGATGGTAATGTGTAATTTCCAACGTAAACCAGTAGAAGTTTTTGGCAAATTGACAGGTTTTTAAATATTTAAAAACTATTTATGAAATGGATGTAATGGATGCATGTAAAAGTAATTAACTGAAGTAAAACTTCTAAGCTATTAAAACTAACCTATAGTAGACTCAGCTCAAAACTAAGACTAAATTTAAGAAAGACAATATAGTCATGAACGTCCAGTGCTATTTTCTCTTTATTGTCTCTCCTGTCAGCATCAAGGTACATGTATTTTAGCTCCTTTATGCCAGATATTAAATTACTGCAGCTTCCTACAGCAAATGCAGTGCGTTTTCTTCTCTCTTTTTTTTTAATGGATTGTCAATTTCTTCCTAGCCAACAGGCTTCTTATTAAGAGGTTATTTGCAGCATGAGTCCCACTGGATTCCTAATTAACTCAATGTGCTTATTCGATCCAGAGAAACCGATCATGAAGATGCTGGAGGCAAGAGTAGGAGACCGCGAGGCTCAGGAGTTTGTGCGAAGGCTGAAGGAGATTGAGAAGTCGATGGAAGAAGAGTAGTATTCACCAGTGATACACACTATTGCCGATTATGTGCTTTTCTACCTGTTGTACTATGTTTGCTATTCAAAATGAAACTATTTTAAATGTGTAATTTTAACTGTTGTCCAGAGAAAAGTGAACTATTTAAAGATCAGTATTTTGTCGCTGTTCAGCACTTTCTGTGCTGTGTTTTAACGTTTTTGGCTCAGCAATGAGCTTGTGAGAGTTATATCAATTTAACGATAGTATATTTTGGAGTATGTTTAGTTGGTTCTCTGTTAAATTAGATTTGAAATTTTATCTGAGGTGCGGTTTCCTGTGACTTGAAGTCTAAGAAATGCTATCTGAGGGGATGTGCTGCACAGGTGGGTTTACTTTCTTTGAAAAGGTTTACAGCAAATACTCCAAAACATTATAAAAAGGCAAATTTCATAGAATTTATATACACTATGGGTATTTTGCCTTTGTAGCAAAGAAGAGGAGCAAGGCGCAACCTTGACAAACAACTTGAAAAGAGTAAAGCCTATTCACCTGTGTTTACGTCATCCATGTAGATGGTTTCTGTTATGGGTTGAAATGGCTTTTCGTAAATCTTCTATATAAATCTGTGAATGTTATGCATTTGTTCTTGAATCACACTGGACTGTGTTAAGAATGTTACAGTAGCATTTCTGTGAGTCTTTCTTAAAGAATGTTTGTTTATGATAAGTGGTTCTTCACTTTTATGGGTTTGATGTTCAATAGATTTTCCTTTCTTTTGTATCCACACTCAGCAGTTTTACTGTTGACAATGCAGCACTCCAAACACATCCACCAGAGAGAAGGCTGATGTCTGGATTATAAAAAAAAAAGGGCTTCAAACTCTCTACAGCGAGAAGTCTTTTTATTTTAAATAAGTATTTCAAAGGCCGTGGCTCTGTTTTGAAGGGAACATATACATTTGGGGCTGTCATAATTCATGATTTTACCTTCTGCGTTCCTGTTTACTTCTGAATGATTTTTCAAAGGAAGTGACTTAAAAGCACTGCCTGTTTTCTTCAAAAGTAATTTATTTATTTGTTTATTTGCTTCCTTATTATTTTTGAAGGATTTATCAAAAGGAACTGACTCAATTTTTGTTTGTTCTATACCCGCAGTAGGAAAACTGAGACAAGTAATCTTGTTTTTCAGCTCAATCTCCTGTTTTCTGAGCCTAAACCCTCTCTCTCTCCATGTTGCCTCTTCACCTCTTTGCTTTGACTGAAGCACCATTCACCTCCTGTAGAATGAACTCCGACAGAAACAAGCACGGAGAAGCAACTCTGCTGTCCAGCAAGGGCAAACACACACACACACACACACACACACACACACACAAAATGCCGCTGTTTAACACTTTTTCAGCAGTATGTGAAAATGTCGGCACTTCTCTGTGTCCCCATGTGACTTGACTAATGGTGTATCGTACATGTGCGCGCGTGTGTGTACGTGTGCAGTGAACTCAATAAAGAAAAAACAACAGATTGACAGATGAGACATCATCAGATGAAATGTGTTGTGAGTGAGAAAGCTTCATTTGCGGAGGGTGGGGGTCAATAAGAGCTCAGGTGAAGGCTGGACATCTGGGCCACGCTGCCCTCGGGTCACCCGTTGGGAAATCCAGTCTTGGGAAGCTGAGAGGGTCTTAGAAGAACCAGCTGAGGCCTTTTCAGCCTTATTAGCACCGTAGGCTCCTAATGCCACACACACTGCAATTCTTAAATGACCTGCAGTTAGTGCAGGGACCCTGCTAACAGATAAGCCACAATGTTCTCAAAGCCAGCATTGTTCCAATAACAAGAAAAACATTTTTTAAAAACTTTTAAAAAAAGTGAAATTACTGGATTTGATACAATGATCCTGAAGTACACTGCCCAGCAAACTGGCATATGTCCATTTACTTACATTTACTTACAAGGACATTAAATTACAATATAAAATCATTTAAGTTAAAGTAAAAATAAAATACAGATGCAAAACAAAACAAAAATATATAGCTGTGTTCTCTGTTCCAGCACAAAATAACCTGGACTGGAAACCAGTATATGTATATTAATATGTCCTGCAGATGGAATAAATTTTAATGTGCCACTTTTGGCCAATTTTCAGTGCACCATTGTCTTTGTTTATGTGCTATACATTTTCCCAGTATATTCTTTTAGAAATGAAACTGGGTATCAAAGCATGCTCTCTAGAAAGGATGCATGCTTTTTTCCTCAGAACAACCAAATATGAGAACAGCCAAGCCTTCGTCTACAGCTTCCAGTATTGCATGAATAATACTGATGCAATTTTGCTGAATTCCTATTTTAATGCTGCTCACACATGTGTTTCCGCTCATGCATCTCAGGAGCTTCTTATGTGTCTGCCTGCATGGTGGGTGTGGTCAGAGGCAAATATCAGGAAATGTGATAACTAAGAGTCACCACAAGGCGTCACTATAGTTAAAAAATTTGCTCACTTTAATACTTCGGCTGGAAACTAGGTGGCGTACGCCAATTTAACATACAGTAGAGAAAATAATTATTTGATCCCTGCTGAATTTGTAAGTATATATATTTGTACATGAACAGTCTCTATTTTTTGTGGTAGTTTTTTTTTAATGGAGAGGGACAAAATATCAACAAAAAATCAGGAAAAACATGCTTAAATAAAAGTTATAAATTGATTTAAATGTCACTGAGTGAAATAATTGTTTGATCTCCAACAACCCAGAGAGACTTCTAGGTCCAGACTGGCTGTGTGTCTATGCTGCACAGATTACAATCAATATACGACTTAAAGATACTCCTGAGGTTTTTAAAACACACCTGTCCACAGAATCAGTTTCTTCCATTCCAACCTCTCCACCACTAAAGGCAAGACACAGAGCTTTCGGAGGACGTCAGGGCCAGACTGTAGACCTGCACGAGGCTGGAATGTGTTAGAAGACCTTCAGCAAGAAGCTTGGTGAGAAGGAGACAACAGTAGGTGCGATAGAAGAAATAAAACAATGAACATCAATTCACTCTGTCTGAAGCTCCATGCAGCTTTTTGCCTCATTGGGTGAGGGCCTGTGGAAAATCTGTGGAGGATCTGAAGCTTTAATTTGCCAGGCATATTTAGATAGGGCCTAAATTCCTCCTGAGATGTTTGCACACCTGTTGACCGACTACAAGAAACTCACGACTGTGCTCGGCAACAAGTCATGTTTTGATTGGGTATCAAATACTTATGTTACTCAAATAAATCAACGCATAACTTTTATATAACATGTATTTTCTTGAAGTTTTAAGTGCCCCACTGTACACAACTCAGTCTTTTGATTCACTTCTGTGACTACTGTTTATTGTCTTATTTAATCTGCCATTTAAAATAATGATCAGACAGTTTGCCTTTAACAGCTGTTTCCATCAAAGCACCGTAACCCACAGCAGCAGAGCAATTAGCCTACAGTAGGAGGGGCACTGCTAGTCTAGACCGTAGAGTAGCATAGCAACATCATAATTTTGAATAATAAAACAGACCAGAGACAACCAGTTATTATCTTCAATTTGGCCACTGACATGAAAATTCTATAGAACAATGGCAAGACGAACCTGTTGATCATGCATACCATGTAATTATGCCCTGTTTTTTATTTCCAGCACAGACTAAGGTATTCAATGTTGCTTGGTTTTTCCGCTAAACGCTTCTATATATACAGGCTGCGTCATATAAAGGGCAATGTTTTTCTATCAATACTGGGACCCATATCATAAGAGCCCATACAAGATAAACATTCCTTTTATATACAGACTCCCATCCCATACGTTCTGTTTGATCAAAAGCAATTGGACAGATATATAGTTTACAAATGGTTTATGCCTCTTTTTTCTATAAATTTTGTTGTAAACCCTATAATCCCTATAATATCTTTATTTGTTCACATAGGATAGAGGGTGATTAATCATAATCTTGAAAAGAGGGCTTTTTTTCTTGATTCTAAGTTTTCTTCACTGGTCCAGGCTTGCTGTCAGATAAAGAGTTAATTTGGACATACCTTATTTTACAGCTACATCTGTAATTAATTTATTCTTTCTGATGCTTAGTGGTCTCTCTTAGGCCATAGATGAAATTGCTACATTCAAACTTGCCAGGACACACAAATGTTCAAGTTGTTGTTTAATGTAAATTCTGTGTGCAAAACAAAACAGTCAGAAAATACATTAAGCTCATTATGCTAAGATGTATTTAAGGTCCACATTTTTACCACATTTGTCCTGTACAATTATGAAGGGATAATCTGTGTGTTCTGTTCTAGAGCAGGAGTGTGTCAGATATAGGTCTGGTTTAGGCTATCCCCACATGTTTTCTGGCCTGGCTGGAAGAGACTCATAAAGCCAGGCATGGGCTGTTAATCTCTAAGTAACTCCTGCTGGTGGTCAGACCCTGTTGGTCGTTACACCTGGTGTGTGGGCCTTCCAGGACCCAAAATGGAGCAGGAAAAAGATTGGAGGCTCAGATCTGATTTCAAAGAATCCTTACGTTACCTGAGCCTTAAATACAAAATATATCCAAGGCACTTACAACAACAACAACAACAATAATAATAATAATAATAATAATAAGTACTGTTTTTCTAATGTCACCTTTTGCAAAAGCAAGATTAAATTCAAAGATGACAAATAGGGTTCTTCGGAGAAATACAATATAGGAAACATTTTTGATTCTCTGAATTATTACAGTTTTTAAACAGCCATCCAACTAAAAGGGGCTTCAGGGAACCAAAATTTGTTCTTCAGTATTACATTGTTAACTTTGCTTTTTGTATGTGTAATAACAAATTGATAGAAGAAAGTAAAAAAGAAGTTTGATTCTAACACTGATTCAGGAACAGTAGCTTAAGGGTTTAAAGGCTATAACACAGAGACACCTGACACTCACTCACTGAGGGGTGAGAGGTGTGTTTCCCTTGTTTTTCCTAAACTAAAGTTTAGGAAAATGTAAGAAAAACATTTTACACAATGCAAAAAAAATGCTGTGCAGATGACTTCAGGTGATTTACATAGTGGGGGCTGGCCAGGTCACCTACTAGATGAAAACATTCGTCTGTTTTAGCCTAAAGAGAAGAGAGAGGAAGGACTTTTGGGGGACATTAGGGAAAGCCCCCCACAAAAATTGTATGCATGAAGAAGGAGCAGCAGGCAAAAAAAGCTACCTCTCTAAATCAACAGTTCTATAGAGCCCCAATCACTGTACACACACTAATTAAATAGGGGTTGGGGTGAGCAAGAATTGGTTAAGTTGATATCATGGAATGCTTCCTTTCGTTTATGTGAACATACTTACTGAATCACATGCAGCTTTCAAGACCTCCAGTGACTACTTCAGAACTACTATCTCCAAAGATATGAGAACCATTCCAGCATTTTCCAGAACTCCCTCACATTTTTTTAATGAAACTCTTAAGCTTGCAGGCTTTTAGCCCCTCATATTTCAGCGAATCTGTTGCTTTCTTATCAGAAAAAAAATATACAGTTCTTTTCAGCTTGAAGGTTGTTTCCCAACTGTTCCTTGAAAGAGCAACATGGGGGCATCAAGAGGATCCTACACCACACAGGTGAAGTGAGTGGTCTGAGGGAGGGAGGACGAGGACAAAGGCAGGGAGGAATGTTGGCCAGATGCCAGGCTCAGGGGTGACTGCCTCGTTGTCTCTGGCTCTGGCAGGTATGTTTAACAGCACTCTGATCCTCCAGTGCCTTATCTGCTCTCAAGCAGCACCTAATCCTTCCAGAGACATCTAACGCTAAAGAGGCTGTCTGCACCTCAGTGTAACCACTCCCCCACAGGATTAGGCCTACGCTGCCCCACTATTGCTCTTTCTTACTTGTTCAACCCTCAAGCACAGGATTATGGTCATGATATCGCTGCGGATGCATTTGCACCTGAAATTTATGTGAGCTGGGCTGCCATTAACAGCAAAGACAGCTTTGCTCTAGTCGTGTCGAAACTTGCTCTGTGGAAGAGGGGACTCTTCTCACCGGGAAGTTCCGGCCTCCTGGGGAAAGCAGCTTTAAAGCACATTCTGCCATCAAAGCTGTTGAGAATGCCTGCGAGTTGCTCCTTTTAAAAAACAGGGCTTCACAAAAAACCCATCATTTTTCAAAGCTTTGCATAAGTGCTGGCTGTAATGAGGAATCGAGTTTGGGAGTTAGTCGAGGGGGAAAAGCCTGCTATCAACCACAAAAGCAAACATAAACTTGTTTGACCAGAAGCAGTCAGAAAGAAAGTGAGCAAAGTTCTTTTGCTTTGCACTGACTAACACATAATTAGATTCCCGGAGATAAGAGCAGGAACACAGGCACCTGTTGAAAGAGGGCTCAGAGGAGGGCTGCAGGTGGGCTGCAGATTGGTTGTGGTGTTGGGGTAATTAGGCTTTGCAGAGAGCTGTAGCCAAGAGTAGGCCAGCACAGCAACTCCTTTGTGGCTGTAGTCAAAGAGCACAGAAATTGTACTGGACAGCTCAGCCCCAGGAATGTATTAGCACAGTGAGTCTGGAGCTGCATGGCCCTAATTCAGGTTTTAAATCTGTGTTCATATTACAAATAACTACGATCTAATTTTGTTAACAGTAAAGACTTTGTTTGAAAAAACTTTGTGCAACAGAAATTATTTTGTAACATACTAAATCTAGTGGGTAATATTTCTATGGGTAATATGGATAATATTTCTTATAATTTTTACTTTTATCTAGTGAAGGGAACAGAGAACAGGATTATGGGAAAATCTGACTTATTTCAATGGAAACTAAGGGAACAGGACCCTGGAGGGCCAGTGTCCAGTGCCCTTTTATTTAGTTTAGAGGATTTTTGTTATGATGGCTGAGCATGATTGTCTTGTATTCATTTACAATATGTGTTTCAGCTGACAGGTGTGCTCAGTGAAAATGATACTTGTGTTCGATTTGTTTGTGAAGATTTGTGTTTAGTATTTAGTTCTTCTTCATGTGGACCTTTGAGTCGGTCCACTGTCCAGCTTGTGTGCTTTATGCTCCAGTCTCCTGAGTTTTTTTAGTTCTCTTGGCCCCTTATGCATGGTTTGTTTTGGAAAATAAAGTTTTAAAAAATGGAAGTCTGCATCTGCGCCTGCCTTCATTGCCAGGAAAGAGAGGACACAGTAGCACAGCATAAATTTGCTAAGCTCAAAATAATTTCATTATTTTCCTTGATATTTCTTTGATATTTGTTTTAATCAATACAAAAAATGTATCAACAACAAAAGCAATTATAAACCTCAGCCTGAAACCTCACAAAAGCCTGGAGATGTAAAAGTTTGTAGAACCAACTAATAGGGATTAATTATACCTACTGCAAAAGTATTGAGGAATAGTTTTCTCAATAAATATGTATTTTCAGATTAAACTATATGTTGTTAAGTTAAAGTAACACTTTATGACTCAAATAATTACAATTCAAAAATGTCTACTCAAATAGGTTGAAGCAATCAAAAGATACATGTCAGGACATAAAACTGCTTGCTTAAAATGTGTAACACTGGTATCAAAGAATATTAATTACTGGACTATGAAGGTCATGAACAATTGTCTTTAAAATGCCCATTTTAAAGAGTAAGTATCATGACTCTAAAAAGGAAGATCGGAACATGCTGGTTTTGCATAGCTGTTTGACGTGTTATATCTAGTGAATAAATGTCAACTCAAGTGTTTAAATGTAAAGATAAATTGTGGGGGTTTTTTTATCAGACGTACCCGCTTTTATTTGTGATCCTACATCTGGCACACATGCTTTATCATGCAAACATCATTACAATAAATACACACTCCTTTCCTTTTCTTTTTAATAACTGATGATTTTTTTTTAAAACTCTGATTACAGAATAAAATAATGGCTTCATCTTTCTGGGCCTGCAACATTACCCACACCTTTCACATTTTGCCTGTACACACTGATTTTGAAACTGGCCATAAAGACTGTACATTAAAATGTGAAAGATATGAGAACTGTAATGTGAGTGCAGCCTCAAATTACCCTCTCTGCTCAGTTGCAGTCTGAGAAAAAAATGTAAGAAAAGAAAGAAAGAAAGAAAGAAAGAAAGAAAGAAATCAGTCAGTCAGTCACATGAAGATAAAGACCATTATAATCTGAATAAGAACTGCACTGTTCAGAGGCCAGTATGGGGCTCAATATGGAGACCCACCTCTGTGAGAAATCAGCAGAAAATAACAATCACTGCATGCATATACTGTGGAACATATTTAGACAGGTGGGGCCTGGCATAAGCATATAAAGATATACAAAAATCAAGTAAGCATTGAGTGCATTACCTGCTTCAGCTTGCTTTAATCTGTATAGTCTCTAACTGAAGATGTGACTCATTGATCAGGAACAAGTGGAGGTAAGTAATGTATTTTTACTGTTTGCAATACATCTCAATAGGTCTCAGTTTAATGCAAATGTTTGGCAAAACTACATTGCAAAGTGAAAAGCAATAAACACAACAGCAAAACAAGAACAAAAATATTCTTAACTGGTGCCAAAAGCATTTGCAAGCTGTGATATATGGGGATGTTACTAAGTACTCTGAAGACATTGCAAACCTTTCCCACTATATTTTAAGTTAATCGAATATAAAGAGTACATTAACATTTGCAGATAAAATAGTTTACCAATGGGGCTGTAGTTTTCACTTATATATATATAAATATGTGTGTCAAGCGGTGTAAACACTTCAACAGTATAAGTTACTTATACAATGTTCTTGGGCCCCCACTACACAAAATAGGTTTGACCTATTCCATGTTTAATGTTCTACAGGTTTGATACCATTTACCATCATCTAGATACCATAATGTCTCTGGGACTATGGAAGGAGACATGAATTTCTGAACTTCAGAAGTAGTGCTTATATAAGTTTAAAGGCACTTATAGTTGTATCAAATCAGTCACATTACTGACCACATAAATGCACTTCCAAGAGGGATAATCATTTCCTTGTAAAACATTCATTAATTTGATTTCATTTTTCTCTTGCCTTCTTGTATGCAGGACCAGCACTTTATATGCTTAGGAAGCTCAGTAGCTGTTAGCCCATACACTCAGTTAGTCCTCCTGTGGCTCCTTCCCTTCAAATCAAATCAGATGGGCTGACTTGTTTGTTACCCAGGCCCAGGGCCAAGTTTGTGGCTTCGGACGCGTATATGGAAACTGAGAGAAGGGAAACAGTGCAAAGAGTGAGGTTATCTCTTTCTGTTGGCAATTTAATGTCAGCACAGATTGTTTTTAGGACTGTTCAAAAGTGCTGCTGGGTGGAGCCCTGGGAGGGGGGATGGGAATGCAATGGCCATTATTATGGTGAGTCCAGGCCACATGAATGCTGTGTTTACGCCAACAGCACTAGGCCTACAGTCCAAGCATGCTCTACTCCCCTGGTCTTATATGCAGTCCCCCCTGCATTGAGGTTCCTTCCAAAACATTTTATGCGTAAGTCTCCATGCAGAACTAAAAACAGCACCTCCACGATCCTTACATTGATCTCCTCAGCAATGTTCTTCTAAGCTCCATGTTCTTCTAAGCTTCACACTAGGCTAAGTAAGGCAGCAGAGCAGAGAGTGCCATAGCTCACTCGGCAGAGCCAGTTTTAATGGAAAGTGAAGGACCAGTACTCTTCTATTTGTGCTTTCCCCTTCAATCCCCTGTCCTCTGAAGCACTAATACCTTGTATATGGCACTCACCTCCCCCTCTTTCATTATCACCTCTATTCTGTAATCTTCTTAATTTCCTGCCACAGCACTTCCCAAGCAGGAGATTGGTGGGTCAAGTGGTCAGTTGCTGAGACCCCAAGTGTCCACAGTCTCTTCTCTTTGATTTGACAAGCCACTAGTCTCCATGACCACCAGCACAGAAAGGGGAAGAATGGTACCAGTTGCTATGACTGCAGCCTCCTGGTTCACCGTGAGGTCAGCAGACGTCCTCCAGCTCCTTAGCAGCTCTGTTAATGCACTCCTTGGCACATCCAATTAATACAAATGAACCTAGGGGCATTTACACTGCTGAGGTTTCAAAACCGTCCTGCTGGGTACTCACACAGGGTCAGCCACAGAACTTCCCTGCAGGGCCAGGCCCACTCCGACAGCATATATATTCAAAGGTGAATAAAAAAAGTGTATTTGTCTGATTGGTGTATGCATTAAATGGTAAGATTTGGACACAGAGGAGGTCTTTGTGTGGCGGGCAGCCCCAAGTGCCAGCCATTCAGGAGGTTTGGCAGAAAGCCAGGAGGTGCATGTGAGGGGCAGCACGTCCCCTCCAGAGCTGAATGAAATGCAGCCAGGACAGCAGCAAGTGGCAAACTTGGAGGCTGGTTACCAAGCGAGAGTGAGCAATTATCAGCAAATTTATTCAGTCACCAGTATTACACTCGTGTAAAAAAACTGTAAGTTAATCACATACAATGATGAGGCCATGAATGGTGGTCAAATATGGTTAATGGTTAAATACGAACATGAAGGCAACTTACAAAAGCAATTAAGTGGGCACTGTAAGTCTCACTAGAGAGTTAGTGGCTTAAAAAGGCTCTCCCTATTCTCTTCCCTTGACCCCTGTGACTCTTGACAGGACCGCTGTGGGAGACTGTGGGAATACTCTGAAAGGGCTCCTCGCTTGGGACGTCCTGAATATGAGAACCCCAGAGGTCCTTAAAGGTCGCAAACTGCACAGGCTCGTAGGGTGCAATGTGCAGATGTGGGACTCTCTCTCAGGACCTAACTGGCCGCAGAATACTCAGAACCACCCTGGAAGTGGGCTCCATTTCAGACCAACTGCTTTTGCCTCCACCTACCAGATGGCAGCGTTGCTTCAAAGTCACTCCCTCTCCCACCAGCCTGCAGGGGGCACTGGTGCAGCCCGGCACTGCAGCAGGAGGGATCCTGTGGAAGGCTTTTTGATGAAGGTAGAGCAGCTGTCCAAATGTTATCTTAGCATTCTCTCAAAACACGCAGAAACACAATGTTTCAACAAAGACATGCAGCTCTTTGCTCACAGCTGTCTTCCACAAACCCCCAAATCAAACACTTGTGGAATGGAGAACATGCTCTTCTCTGCTGACCCTGCAAGTTTCAGGCACGACGCGTTAAATTCACAAAACTTTATTCTGGTTTTGGGAGGCATGTATCCATAGTTATTTTCACTTCTCTTAGGTTCTCTTTTCTTCTCTTCTCTTCTCTTCTCCTCTATTCTGTTCCGTTCTGTTCTGTTCTCTTCTCCTCTCCTATTCTCTTCTTATTCCCTTCTTCATTTTTCTTTCCTTGTTTCATCTTCAATCTTCTCTTCCCTTCTTTTTTACTTTCTCTTCTCCTGTGTTCACCTCAACATATATTCTCTTCACTTTTCTTTTTTTATTTTATAGTATTCATTATTTTCTTCTCTTTTTTTCTTCTCTCATCTCATCTCGTCTTGTCTTCTCTTCTCCCTTTTCAGGTAAAGTCTCTGCATGTGATATATGCAACATGTCTAAGCCCAGAGGAAATGCACTTATAACAAAATCCCCATGCCAGGCCTCTGTACGCCATTTTCTGGCACTGTTCTTTGTATGATAATGCTCTGTAAAAGGCACATCATTGGCTGTAAATGGGGAGAATTAGAGCTCACACAGACCTGCAGCAGCCACCATCATTTTGAACATAACAGGATCCCATTACGCTCCTATTATGTGCCCTTGCTGACAAATACTTGTGCAAGCGGCAGCTTTATCATACTGCCTGGTTTAATAGAGATGTTTACATGCTGTCCTTTCTAAGGGAAAAATGATGTGCAGCAGAAATTTATATACCTTTGTGTAATTTTCCAATCCATAATCATTCTGCCAAGCTTTAATGTGCCCACCATTCTCTTCCATGTTGACCAGAAACTGTTAAAGCTTGCTCTGATGCTGACTACTCTATATTAACAGATGTTAAAGCTTCCTTTTCGCAAGCACTGATGTAAGCATGTGTCATGTGTGCATGTGTGTGCCTATGTGTGTGTGTTTTCTGTGTGTGCATTTGTGTATGTGTGTGTGTGCTGAAGCGCACATGTGTATGAATGTGCACACGCAGGCTTGACCCTCTGGTTCTAATAAGAGTGGAGATGTTTGTTTGGTAAGCGCCGCCTGCAGGAATGTAGAAACACAGCCGGGACCACAACTGGATCCAGATGATTCATATAGGACACCATAGGCATCTTTCAAGATCTGCAGCCTTTCTCTCTATTGCTCATTTTGCTCCCTGCAGGTAAAGTCTTCCCACAGCTCCATTCTGCTTTCTTTCTTTATCAAGTCAGTATCTGTGTGTATTATTATTTGCTTCAGTCTCCCAATGAAGATTGACTGGGTTCAGCTTAAAATACTTCATAGGTATTACTTTAACAAAAGAAACATTAAATAATAAGCATAAATGAATAGTATAAAATAAAAGTTCTTCTGGCTATCTATATGAACATGATTAAAGTTATACTTGCTGTGTTGCACTAAATTAAGTTCCTACTTGCAAAGGTAATAATATAATTACCAATTTACATTTATATTTATATACATTTAAGTTAATTGCCCATTAAATCAGCAAGTAATTTGATAATAAAATAAAATTACTTGGCGATATAACGGGCAAAACAATGACTACAAAATATATAATGTTTTTGGCTTGTGGGTGACTATTCATAAAGTTGACCTTTTACCAAAATTGTTACTGCAGGGTTGGAAAACTCCCTATTAATGCTCTCGATTTCCAAAGAAGTACATGAGCAGCACTTGCTGAATGTAAGTCATAGTTGTTCATTTCTTGGTGCAAAGTCAGCCACAAGAAAAGTACATAGTGTAAATTTACATAGTGGCTGTTATTATAAAGAGATTGATTTTAACGTTCCTGTCATTAAATTTGTTCCAAAATGACATTTTTGTAACATCCAAAAACATGACTGACACAAAGCAGTCAACAATAGATTGTTATAGGAACATGTAGGGTGTGTCAAAACAGTTGTCTAACAAAACAAACCTCCTATGGAAAACGTGGTTCTGTGGCCTCCGACCCGGTGTTTATATCTTCCACCAAGAAGTTTATTGTTGTGAAGATGTGTGGAGCCAGTGAACCTGCATGCTGCTGGTGAGTAGCACACATTTAGGTTAAACAGAAGTTAAGTAGGCGAAACTGAATAGTGACCTTTCTTTTTTTTTAGCAGCTGCATAATTTGCATTGTAAGAAACCCAAAGTTGCTTCTGATATTGTATTTTCCTTTTGGAAAAAGTAAAATAAGAATGGCTATCTATTGTCAGACTGCTGTTTTTCAATTATGGGCTGCTTGATTAATTTTTAGCTGAGCTAAATATGTGAAGAAGAACATTAGATATCTCACGATGTGAAGATCATGACTGCTGTACTTGTCAGTCAAAGATAGCTTCTTTATCTACAGTCACTTTAGGCTTTACCAGTGAAAATTTACTTTGTGGTGCTACCACAATTCTAGAGGTTGCCACACTTAAACCAACCAATCAAAATGGACCGTTTGGGACAGATTTTACAATGTCACTTACGCAATGGTTACACAATGGTTTAAATGCAGAGGAAGTCTTTCACAGTGTTTGATATGCTGTTGTTTGTTTACACAGGGGTCACTTTACTTTACAAATGCAATACAAGTGTGAGATTTTTTTATTATTCCATAATTTTCTCCTCAGATTTACTCATGCACAATTCTACCCACCAACTCAGTTACACAATATCAGCAACACTGAGGGGGTGAAGGCTAGCATGTGGACAGGAAGTGCCATAATCAAAAACATAAACACAAACATAATGCCCCTATTATAATGCTCTTTAAATTCTGTCTGACATCACTGCATGAGCAAGGCATGAAATACATTAGACAATATAGTTTAGATGGAGCCCGCACAGATGAAGCTGTGAAGACTCCACAGCTTGTTTAGCTGCTACAAAATGATGAGAAATGACGTAGGAGCATTGTGTTGTCATAGTTACGGCAGGCTTTCTGCTGTTCTTCTTTTCTCGGAAAAACAGTGTTGGCACCACAGAAGCGGGAAAGGGCATCCGAAATCTTTAACAGAGGCACCAAAGACAGTAAACACTGCAGAGCTTTTCAGAGCAGATCTGCACTTAAGTAAGAGAATGCACTGCGTCACAGATTGCCCGCTAACTACTCATAAAAGCTTATCTCAACAGTGAACCAATTATCATATGATCAGCCATGCTCATTTCTACTAAGACACTAAGTCATATCAGTTTTATTGCACTCTGTGGCACTTCTGCTAGATTCTGCTTTAAAAAAAAGAATATCAATGATAAATAAATCAAGACAGAGACAATTTTACTGCTCCTGGGGTCTTTTTATAAACCACTGTCTTTTATGAATGGCCTTAACTGTCACTGGCAGCCTGCACTGAGCTTGCAGGGGGGAAAGGCTGTGCCACTGCCTGCCAGATCCCTGCTGTAGAACTTCACCACTGGGTGGTCCTCTCTGTCCAGGGGGGAAGACTTCCATTAACAGCTGAATATATGGCTTTAATTGAATCCTCTTCCCGTGTGATCCAATTAGAGCCAGGAGACCATGGCCTTCCTCAATCTAATAAACAGCATGCATCCTCCTCTACCAGCTACACTTCGACCTGATCCAGCAGAGGCCATTGAAAATGCAGAGGCGCACAAAGGCTTCCTTATGTGTCGACTGTGGAGGAATGCTCAACTTGCAGCGCCTTCTGTTTTCAGAGCTTGGTCTTATCTGATGCAGCAGGAGCAGGAGAGGCCAGGCTCTAGCTATTGTTCTCATTCTGAAACAAATCTTCTGTATCAACCCTCATGTACTGCAGTAAAAGTTTTGCCCCAACCATGCAAAACAGAAACTTCTTTGCAAATGCTCTCAATGCTTAGTAGCCACCAAACATCTTTCAGTCTTTCTCTGGTGGGCTAAGAGAGGTTTATCACAAATATTGTCTCCATATAACCTTTAATCTATTAGTTTCACCATACATTGCATCTGAAATATTAAAGACTTGCTAAAAGTATTGCTTCTATTTGCCATATAAGATTACTGTAACTAATTAGACAAACTGAGCATCTGTTTTCTAGACATGCTAATACCTCAGTCTCAAGATTCTCAAAGATCATTTAGAGAGAAAAAAAAATATTCACTTGATGTCTGCTACATAATATTGACGTTATCTTGTCACAACCTTTTCATAGCAGATGTCATATGCTGTTATGAGTTGTCATGACAGATTATGTTTGTAATTTAACAGGTGTTGTTACCATTACTAGTAATAATAACATTAAATTAGTGTCTGACATAGGCTAGTTTTGTCATCATAACATCTGCAATGATAATTACTAGAAACACTGTTATATCAATGGCCATAACCTGACATGATAGCTAATGACAGCATTGTGATCACACACTTTGACCAGAAGTTTGCAGGTTTGAATCCCAGAACTACTAGCAGCACCACAGAGAAATAAAATTGTTCTGTTCAACAAATTCTGTGAGCATGGCATGCACCCACAACATGCTTTCAGGGCAGTTTTAATGCTCTCCATTTACATTATCATACACACTGCAGTCATTTTGTTGACATGGCTAAAATTGTGCTGAGTGCTGCCGTCTGATCTAAGTGCTATCGGATCTCCTGAGGTAAAAACACAGAGGTCAGCAATCCATTAGCAATGAGAGGCTGCAATCAGCAGCTGCTAGATATTGGATGGAAAGGGAACAGGAAGCAAAGGGAGCGCTTTTGTAATATTGAAAATATTTCGCCATTCAGATTGGTACAATACATGTTTTTTGTAGTCTGTTGTCTGCCATAGCTGTCATAGCTGGTTGCAGTTTGGCCGTGACCTGGACTTCACTTGCAAACCAGATTCTTTGGCATAGAAGTGGATTGTGGGTGAGGTGTAACAGCAGAGAGTTCTAATGATTCATCCCAGCCTCGCTCCACATGGGCCCCACCTCAGCAATGACCCCATCAAATAAAAGCCCCCTCCCCCTTCTCTCAGCAGCCATGAACAACACAGGCCGAATGGTCAACCCTCTCTCTTTCTCTCTGTCTCTCTGTCTCTCTCTCTCTCTCTCTGTCTCTCTCTCTCTCTCTCTCTCTCTTTCTGTGCATTCCGCTACACTTTCTTT
>JBBKCR010000134.1:6443453-6525232 GCA_037577295.1 Ladigesia roloffi | reverse complement strand
CACCCTCCCCTGGCAAACTATAAATATTCATTTTTTAAAAACACTTTGAAGATACAGTGTCATCCTCAATCTATTTCTCTCTCTCTCTCTCTCTCTCTCTCTCTCTCTCTCTCTCTCTTTCTGTGCATTCAGCTACACTTTCTTTGAAGGCTGCCTATGTAGAGACTTACTTTTGTAATCACTGAATAACATTTATAGAACACATTCATTGTTATGAATAACTTTAAGCAGATGACATAAGATATTTGAAGAAGTGACTTTAACATTAAAGGCCTTATTTCTAAAACTGCCACCAATACACCTGCAACCTGACATCACAGCTAATGACAGCATTGTGACAGTCCCCTTTGACCAGAAGGTTGCAGGTTTGAATCCAAAAACTGCTAGCAGCACCACAGAGCCTTAAACTAAATTTGTGTTCTTTTTTTTCTAACACTGCCATCAATCCACATGCAATTGGGTCACCACTATTATATTATAAAACTATCAATCTGTCATTTTAGCAATTAAACTGGTATGTCTATGAACACATTTTATAACAGCAGGTATATGAAGATTTTACTTCATATACCTGATATTTGTAACAATTAGTTTTATTTGCATGTGGATGATACTTAGGAAGTTGAAAGGCATCTAAATCTTCTGTATGTCTTAGGTCTTTGTCTAATAATGTGCTTTACTTGGAAAAAGATCCTTCATAACCACATTATAATGGGAATAAATATCTGTTACTTTAGTTTTTGTATGCTTACAACAGTTCCATGGCATTTATTCCTTAAAATCGTATTCTGTCATGAAGTGATGTACTATTGATATATAAAAATGTTGTACAATGCTTTAGCATGTGAAGGTCCTGTGTTGGTACTATTCAAAGAAAGTGTTAATAACCTACAAATTTCTCTTTTGGTAAGTCATTTTGGGCCATTTCTGTTGGCCCTATAACCATGAAAGGATTATACAGCAAAAGGGCAGTATAACAGGCACACACACAGGCATCTTTATTTCTCCATAGATAAAAGCATTTCACCACACATCTGCACTCTTTCAAGGACCATCCAGCTTTCAGGTGCAACCTGAGTTCAAATCTGTGCCCTGGAAAGCAAATCTAATAAAGAGAAACAGAGAATCATCACTCTGATGCCAAATTCAACAGCTCCTCTATGCTCCAGTGACTTGAGTACCCTCATAAAACTAGTCACCCAAAGGCAAGCAGCTACCTCAGCAGATCCCTAGTGTAAAGAGCTGCCTAATGCGGAGAGACCTGGGTGGAAGCTTGGTCTCCACACTAAGCAAACGCTGCACAGCTGTCTCTTCTGTAGTACAAGGGTGTAAGAGGCTCAGTCATTAATTCAGTGATGTTTTCATTTCTATGTGAAAGGCTGGAAAGTGGCAGTTTTGGTCAATGAAACATCAGTGTGTGTGTGTGTGAGTAACTGTGTGCATGTGTGTGTGCGAGTGTGTGTGTAAGTGTGCATGTGTGTATGTGTCCACATTATTTGTGTGTGTTCATGTGCTCATGTAGATGGTTTTCTTTGAGAGTGGCCACCAGAGGAACAATGGAGATTAACAGGGCCTCAGAGCAGAAGAGGCCCATGGGGCCTGAGTACAGAAACTCAGCCCACACACACACACACAAACACACACACACTTGTGCATGCACGTAAGCTTTGTAAGGTTTGTTTTATTTTGTGTCAACACATGATGTAATTCATGTGTCCCATATTAATGTTTTTAATTTTTTTACAGGCCGCCAGCGCATTAATTATGCACCAATAGAAATACTCCAAACTCACATCCATGTATTTTTAGTTATGTCTTTTTGGAAGAATGCATTTTTTGAGGGTTTTGGAGATTTTGGAGATTTTGGAGACCTTAAAACATACTTTTTAAAAACATATTTTAAATTAACAGGACCATGTGAACATTAGCACTGCTAAGCTTGTAGCATGTAGCATTCTTACTGTATTCTTATTTTTTTTTTCCAAAGACTCTTTGTTTAATTTATCGTAATCATTTTTACATAAACATTTTACTGCTGATTGTCAATTCATTTAAAAATTTAACTGTACTTTTATTGCGAAACTCTTCTTTTATCTTTATGTTTTGTCTCAAGCTGATTATCATTTGTCTCTTTCTTCGAATATCAATTTGACCTGCATTTTTAGATGCAATAAGCTTTATGTAAATGTTTTTATCAATAAATTATTATTCTTACCATTATGCCATAATATGACTTAATCCATCATACTATGATGCATGTTACTACAGTTAGGTATGAGGTAATGTCATTCCTCATGGTACAGCAGCCAGAAGACTGAAAACAAAACATTAGCACATACTTTAGCTCACATTCGTTCAGGTCGACAGACTGGTTTCTGATAACAGACGCGAACTTAGACAGACTCCAGAATCTGGCGGCATTGAAGGCGTTCAAATAAGACAGGAGCTCCATTGAGGCTTGGAGTTAAATGGTGTGCAAAGATGAACGTGAGTTCGGAGCTTTAGGTTTGTTAGGCCTGCAGGTTCTGCAGAGCTGTTTTCTTTGGCAGTGAGAGAGGGGAAGTGGTCGAGCACTGTGATACGAGACCACACTGAAAAATCTGGCTAATGATTAATATATCCTGCACTGTTTGATGTACTCTCTCTCTCTGTCTCTCTCTGTCTCTTTCTCACTTTACACCCACACAGACCACAGTAAACTTGATGTATACTGAGCAAGTCAAATGTTCAGCTTCTCCACAAATTTGCTGGAAGAAAGGGATTTCAGTTGAGCTGATGAAAGGGATTTCAAATGTATTCACATTCACAATGGACAACATATATTGTAACCACCAAAAAACTTGGCCATGGCTATTGCTTGTATTTATAATGACATTAGAGTAAATATTCTAACCTTTACTCAACTATTTACTTATAGTACAAAATCTTTAAAAATCTATGAAATCAATCTTTCTGCACTTTTCATCGACAGTGATTGAGCTGTCTGCTTGATCTACAACTGGCTTGAAGTTCAACAGTAAATGCTGCAAAAGCAGAGCTGACAGCTGTAGGCTTGTCAGAAACAGCTTGTATGGTCCCAGGGTGTGTGAAGATGTCAAAAACACATTTTTCATCATTGTTGTTTTTGGTGGAATTTCCCTCTAATCACCCTGCCCTTTCAGCTGCTCACTCTGATCTTTCCAGACCAGGGAAACAGACTGATGTACTTTTTTCGCTTTTGCCTTCTAAGATCTGCTAAGGAATGCTGGCTAATTTCAAAGTGTGCTTACATAAAAGTACAGTTCTGTGCTTGTCCAGAAAGTCCAAATAGCTGTCGAGAAGAAACATCTGATGAGAGGCCAGAGGACAGGGTTATTGCAAGCTTGGGAATTTATGATGAAGTGGTGGAAAACCTTTGAGACTCTTTCTCCAAGTGCATTAGTAGTAGCTGGCTGAAAGTGAGACCAGACAGAGATACTGTTCGAATGTTGTGGGTGTGCCATTATCTTAATATGCCATTGTTGCTCTTGCTTTATCCACCGTTTTCTTATTGCTACACATGATAAATATCTGAGGTTTCTGTACACACTGTATACAAAAGACATCTGAAAACAGAACCCAGCCAAGCTGAAGTGGACTGGAAACGATTTACTCCCCCCATATTCATGAACTGATTCCTCTTCTGTGCATTAGCCATTTCCGAAATAATGGCTTCAAGTACGTGCTGTGTAAACATGACATGTGATATGACCATGGAACCCTATGGGGGTTTTCTTGCTTTCTGGTAACGTGCTAATGGGTGGTAAAACATCAGCTGTTTAACTGCTCTCATTTTGGTACATCACTATGTACATTCACGTTCATACAGGAAAGGATTCTTTGTGAAAATGCCCTGGTGGGCTGGGTATGTTGAGACTAGGTGAAAATAGAAGAAATTGCTGACACAGAAGGCAAGAACTTATACAGTGCAATAGAACACAAACATAACTATATCAGATAAAGCAGAATTCAACATATTCAGTGCTTGGTTTGATGGAAATTCAAATGATCCATGTCCATTTTATTGCTTTCTTTCCAAAAATACCTGTTTTTTTTTGCTAAGTATGTCCTACTCACATATGGGTTTTGAATTATTAATATGTTCTTTTGAGAACTGTTACTATATTTGGAGTTTATTGGTAGATTTCAGTCTCATTAACTCTGCTTTTGTTCACCCCTGCAAAAAAAAGCAGAAATGGTCTGTATACTGTTGCCCCCTGAAGAAAAAAAAATGCAGTTTATTCAAGAAGAATCTGATTCAATTTGACAGCAACAGGTGATGCTGGAAAAGTATGTTAAAGTGTGCCAAGAGGCAACACCTTTGAATACAGAGCCAGATGGATCACAGCCAGGCCAGAGGATTCTTGGGAAGACATTCTGCATTTCTTTGTTCTTGAGCTGAAACCAAAAACACATGTCTAGAACCAGACATTTTTTTCTGTCTGGGACATGTCATACTGTCTTATCTGAGAAATACTATGAGTTATGTTCTTATTCCGTTTTTGTCAGCTGACTGTTATTCTGCATTCTTAAAAATAAAAAAAAAACACTTCTGGACCTGGCTCTTGGCTTACATGCACAGTTCTAGGAAACTGTTATGGAACATTAACACCATGCTCTGGTTCTTTAAATTTAAAAAATATCCTTCATTTTTGAAATACAGCTCTTTATCCACTGAAAAATATTCTTTACACCAAAGAAGCCTTTTTGACAACTTATGTGTGAGTTTCTGAACCAGCTGTCAAAAAACTTTGTTTGACAATCTTGCAGTTGAGTGTGAGTTAAGCCGGTCCAGAGGACATGGTGCGTCAGTGTGGGTGTTATCTGATCAAGAGGCCCCATGGCGTCTCAAGTCCGTTGGTGCTTGACATGGTGGCAGGGAGGAGGCGATGGGGTCTATTTCTGCTCCATTAAGACTGCATGCAGAGGGGGGCCTTACAACACAACTAGAGTCTGAGGAGCCATCTCCCCCAGCTAGTCCTACTGGAGCTTTTCATCTCTGACCATGCAGACCAACACAAACAGCCCAAATGCAGAGAAGAACACTTAAGTACACACAAGTCCAGAGCTCAAAATGCAGCTCAGCTCATTAAAAAAACAGCAAAACAAAACAGCTAAGATCAACACTATCGTTTCCAGTTTCACTGGAACAAGACAAAAAGGACATGGTATCTTTGGGGATGAAGGTGATCCACACAGTATCGGAGATGAAGCCTTTATTTGGTGGGGGAATTGGGTGCAAAGTTTCAACCGCCTTTTATACTGTGCCAGGATAACTTCTCCTCCATTACTGGTGAACTCCTGTACCTGTGTTCAAAACACTGCATGTAAAGTGAAAGATAAATCATGAAAATTAGGGTTTTGTCACAAAAAAAACAATAAACAATGTTTAAATAAACAAAAGACAACGTGAGCTATGTTCAAAAACAGTCCTCTGGGGAGTGGGGGTGGTGTTCAGAACCAAAGAGCACACTGGTGTTTTCACAGTGTTGGTTCACTTCAGCTCTAAACACTCCTTGACACCAGGAAACTGTTGATCAGAGCTGAGCCCCACACACAACAGAGGTCATTACCTCTACATTAATGCCCCCTTTATGGCCGCTACAGACAGTTGCACTTAAATGCTCTGACACTGACACCACTCATTTCCTGCATATGTAAAACACCTCACTAAAGCAGACACTGAGACAGCCTCAGTAAGAAAAAAAAACACTTTTCATGCTTCCCCTCAGTCATTTACTAGGAGCTCTGGTTTGTGTTTAATGTTCAAGGTACTGTACAAGAGTGTGCCGTGGGGCTATTTTAGATAAACAGGCTGAATCAATATAAAGTCTACTCTTATTAAGAGCATGGTGCTCTTGGCGAAGGCCCAACAATTGGCCAATTTACCAAGACATAATGCAACAACACTGCAGACAGTAATTGACTCTCATATCAAAGTTCCCCACTGAGTTTAGATGGCTCGGACTTTATTTTCCCTACAAGACACATGCAGGCAGTCTGGGAGTCAGTCATTACTGAGCAGCTATATATCAATAGAAAGGGTTCAGAATCTTCAGCCAGTTCTTATAATGGCACAAACTATAATAAACTACAATCATTTTCCTCCACGTCCTCATTTTGCAGTTGTTTGTTCAAGAGGATGCGGTTACTGCCATGGATTTTAAATTGAAAGAGGTGGATGTAAACAGAACTCAAGCAGAAGAAAGCAGTTTCTCCCTTGTCTCTCTCTTCATCATTCTACACATAGACGATTTGCCCAATACATATATGAAGAGAGCGTAAAACAACAGGCTTACTATGCTGTATACAGTAAAACAAAGCATGTCTTTGTCTTGTTTCTGAAAATGAAGTTCAGCTTTGTTTCTGGGGGAGAAACATTTCATACATTAACTGAAGGCTCTCAACACTGATGACTTAGGGCTGTTCTTTGGGAGGCTTTCTCTGAAAACAGCAGCTCATCGAAACATGAATTATACAGATATGAACCTTTGTGCTGGAGCAAGGGGCCAGCACAAGCCAGCTCATTTAAAATGAAAAAAAACGCCTCCAGCGATTTATGTCAGGTTGGTGTAGGATAGGGTGAAAAAAGGACCGTGGTCATAAGACTCCATCAGTGAAGTGACAGAGCAGCATGGAGAGATTTGAGTTAACTTGAGTTAGGGCCATGAGCCTGCGAGGCCTCGTTAAAGATCCTCGTGAAAAGTTTTGTGCTCTGGGCATCCAGAGATGATGCCCTATCTTTGCCGTCACAGGGCAATCTTGTGAGGCTTCAGCTATCCATTTATGCCTCTTGCAAAATCTGGATCCTATTTCTCTGAAGAGCCTCAGCCCCATCAGCTGATTGTGTTTGTTCAGTGTAATATATATCCATGCCATTTACAAAACATCTAAAAGATGGAGAACTGTTGAAAATGTTGCTGAAGCAGATGTAGTGTAGGGCATTTTTCTTCAGATAGATTCATATGCAAACACAGACATATCTGGCACACTTTCCTATGGATATGAGGCCACAAGGAGTAGGCGGTGTGCCAGAAAGTCAGAGAGAAACCCCGCGGAACACAACAGGCCTTGGTCCCGTTTAATGAGAGCCAGACTTGAGCACAACATGACAGCACACAGACTATAAGACCCTCGGTAAAGTTATAAAGCATGTGTGTACTGCTTATGGGCAGCAGTCTCACTAATACTCTCAGATAAACAACGGATGTTAGATAAATACATGCATTTAATGACTTGCATGAAGTGGCCTGCTGGCATATACCTCCTGACAATTAAATTATGTTAGCAGCATGGGACAAATGCAAGTATACCAAACAGTTGGGTTCCAAGCACATCTTAAAAGAGACGAGCTTTCACACTGAGTTTCACTCCAAACTATAAGTTATGCATCCAGAGTGCATGACACACTTCCAAACACTACAAACAGAAGTGCAGCACTTTGTTTGGGAAAGGTTAATGTAACTTACTCAGCATAAAAATGTTTACTTTGCATTTGGCTATTTATAACAAACATCCAAAGTGTAATATTATACTGTACTGGTTTCAACAGAAGTCAAAATGTTGTAAATCTGAAATTCAAAACAAGAACCGATTCAACATTGAATGAGCTTAAATAAATAGCATTGTGACTACTGACCAGAAAGGGGTACATTTTTTCTGATTTCTTGCCAAATCTAGCAAAGATGATATCAAATAAAAAAGAATAATAAACATGCCTCAGGAGGCTTGATAATAGTCACAGTGGCAGGTCCTTCCGGGCCATATGTTTTTTTTTCTCTCAGTCTTTTACTCATAGGGTTCTGCACCATCTCTGTCTTATAATAAAACCACAGTTTTTGTGTATCTAGCCAACTTTTAAATAGTGAATTCAACTACTTTAATGTGTGCAGTGGAGTGTGCTCTCTGGAATGGTAGGGCACCATTCAAGATTTTTGGGGTTAGTTGGAGTGTTTGTTGTAAGTTGGAGTGCTGTTTGTGATCCAGATCTAATAATCCAACACCACTTCCTAACTTCACTAATGCACTTGTGGTCCACTGCAATTAAATCCTTATAGCAATGTGTTACATTTAGTTTACATATGCATATATGTGTATATATTTAACAATGTCCATATTAAATACTTCTAGATTGTGTAGTGTACATTTTAAATTGTACTGGCGGTATAATATTGCATTCTATATTTTTTGTTTTCTGATCTTTCATTTGTATTGTCGACTTTCCACCATGATACAGCACATGTGGGACTAATAATGGTTTAATTTATCTTATAATTCTATGTCATCAAGAGAATACTCTCCACAGGTTCTGTAGTAATTCTGTTATGTAATTTTTTATTTTCTGTTGGAAAAGAACATGAATTGTTTGATTATTTATAAATGACTAACATAATTACTAAGTGACATGAACAAACCATGAAAACAGGACTCCATGCCTAAGATCTTTACAGAAAGTGTCACTGTAAAACTACAACAAAGTAAATAGTAAACTGACTGTTGTACATTTCAAATAAATGCATGAAAAGCATCAAAAGCCTGTATAACAGCAAACTTATTCCAGCATAAAGTATGCACCATCAAACTAGCAGAAATTAGCATTGCCAAAAAAATTATTCTCATTTTTGTATTATGTGTTTATTTTAGCCAATTTTTATCCCATTTTCTCCCAATTTAGTCATGTCCTATTTTCAACTGCTCACCATATATAACATGTGAAACATCACTTCATTTTACGAAATTGTTACTAACACGGCACTTGTAGGAGAAAGCTAACCGCTAAATCTGTCACGTCCAGTAACAATTCTGACAGAGAGTCGTAGCTCTAATGGCCAATATTTGGCACTGTTTGAAACATATTCTAAAGCTCCCTCTCAAGGGAAAAGGTTGTTGCTGTGACAAGGAGGGGGAAAGACGCTCTATTCATACCCTTCATGTTGAATGAACACTGAGAGAAAGGTTGTCTACCAACTTTAGAACATACAGTGCACTAACAGCACCATTGTATAACGGGCACTGTCTTTTTTGCTACATGGATACAAAATTGTCATGATTACCTGGGCCAAACTGTTATCGTAAGGGATTAGCTATCTTGTTTGTTCTGTGAGAGGATACGCTTGTCTGCAGCTTTTGTTTTCAGTAAATATGAGCTGTCACCATGAGACACCAGCAGCACTACCGGTGAACTGAAATTTGATCACACCTGCTGACATACCAAGAACAGACCTATTTCAGTTAATGCCTCTGTGTGTGCAACAAAGAGGCCATGAATACACTTTTCTTTCTGCTACACAGATCCTTTTTGTGTTTCTGTATTGCAACATCATTCTTCATGTTTGTCCCATGCCAATTTGAAAAAGCAACATTTGTGAATTATGAAAGCAGCATTTTTTGTCAAGCTTACTGCATTCCACATGTCCCTGAGGACTATTTTGGCTTAGGGGCTTGTTGCGTCATGAATTAATTAAGGACTAGATCATGAACAGATGCCAGATTTTCACTCATCTTGGATAGCTGCGCGTGTGGCTCTGAACATCTGCTTTCAGGCATTTCATTAGAGCTCTACCCTTTGGCGTCACCCAGGCCACTTAAGGGAGAGTTCTTATTTCCTCGAGAGCTTTCAAGCTGTTGGGAGGGGGCTTTGTGAGGTCCAGCTGAAGTGCTGTTGGTGGTGGTGCTGGGCGAGGAGGTTTAATGGAGGCAGTGGGGGTCAGAGGGAGTAAGCTGGCACACACTGGACCGTTATGAAACATGTAGACAGGCATCTGCTTCTGGACTCCTGTCGCTACCCTGTTAATCCCCTTCACAGATCTGCTCATCCAGGCCAGACAGATAACTCCTCCAGCAGTGCTAGTGCATCTAGCAGAACTGAAATACAGAATAAAGTTGGCTTACATGGGTGGGAGGGATTCAGTCATGGACCCTCTAGTGTTTTCCTGCTGTGAAATCAAGGGAAAGGTGGTGTCAGGAGGAAATCAATGCAGGACAAGATGGTACAGTATTAAATAGACCCCCATATCTGAACAACCCCAGCTGAAACACTGCCCTGGAGAATCGCCGACACACACTTCCTTCTCGTCAATATGCCAAACGATGTATTTGGAAAAGAACTAGGATTATATGTTAAGCCTCTGGCAGGTCCAGAGTGTAGGGAGCATCCAAATAATTAAATATGTAATCATATATAGGTTCAAAGGATCATTTTTACAGGAGCTCTACTGTAACCTGCACAGCATTTTGTACACTCACACACACACACAAACAAGAGCACACACACCACATTCATTCAGTTATATTTACAGCTTTCCCCTCTCACTCCCTACTTTACGTGCAAATAAAACATATGGGAGCTATTTGCATCAGGTTTCTAAGCCCTTGCTCCCTCCACTCCCCATAAGCTTGTATTTGCATTGGAGAATCTCCACAGACTTGTTTGCTGGATGTTTTCATAGTAGAGCCTGGGCTTAGGTCTTCAGTCTGATAATGGATTCCGTAGCCAGACCCGTGTCTGACTTGGGGAGTATGGACTCTCTACAATATCCATTGGCTAGGTCAAGGCTGCAAGATGAGCCAACAATCAGCTCCAAAGACAGGAGAACTCATCTCAGCCCAACTCTTCAGTTCCAAAACAATACATTTTTGTTAGCTACTTTCAGCAGAATCTCGTGGTCTTGTGGTCTGCATTGATTGAAGCATAAACCTGTGAATCTATGTCTGTAAAAAGTTAGTAAGAAAATCTGCATGGATTTAACATTTTGAGGCATGAAAGAGCATAAAATATCACTGCTGTTTTGTCACTGGGCGATCATGCATTACTGATCAGAGAGGATAAAGCTCTTCACCTTTTTTAATAGCTTCATTTAGTCTTGCTTAGACACAAAAGGGTAGGTTGTTATTGACACAGAGACCTGGGCAGAATATTACAATGTAGATCTACAACTGTTTAATAAAGCAGTGGCCAGATAATGGATCAGCCAGGAGGTCTAGCATTTAATGTAGGGGAAGCATTTTTGATTTCAAACACATCTAGCTGCTCTGATTACATCTGTCATTTATTGGGCGTATTTACAGAGAATTGAAAAACAGGGAAACCAGAAACAGGAAAGATAACTCTTTTGCTTGCAACACTTAATGATAAATCATTCTTCAACCTCAGACTAAGGCTCACAAATTGTACGGCCTCAGTGGAAAAGTAATCTGAATCTGTCTAAATACATTTCTCAGAAGTCAGCCAACATGTCTATCTGCAATTCCCCATCTCTATCTACAATTTCATATTAGAAAATGATTGAGTTGATTATTGTTGCTGGGACATTACAAATATTCTTTACCAAAAAAATTGGAATTTGGTATAAGAATATTTTTTGCATTCATTTTAGAAGCATTTCTGTAGACGCATTCATTGTGAAAGCTTCATTCAATGTAAAAGACACCAGATATTACCTAATTATCCAAGAAAAAAACCCAAGAAAAGACAAAAGGGGTGATATAAGGTTTTGTCTTGCCAGTGACAATATGTGTTTTCCTAAATTGTATGTGCAAAAAAAGCTTGTGCGAGAGGGTTCATGTGAGAGTATAAACAGCAAGGATAAGCGAAACCAAGAGGTTTTACCTCATACAATAAAACCGCCTTAAACACAATAAATTCTTAACTGGATTAGGTGTGAGCGGATTACTGTAGACTCCCATGTCCAAACCAGCCCTCATAAAAACTGCAAATGCTGACCAGCTGAAAGCAGCTCTAAATGTTTTATGGGACTTAACCCAGGTACATCCAGAGCTGTGGTAATGATAATGATGATGGTGGAGTGACATGGTGTAGTGAGAGATGCACTTCCCACTGTAGCCTAAGCAGCCTGAGAGTACAATGTACAATGGGGCCACAAATACAGGCTTTTATCAGACAGGAAGAGAAGAGACAGAGGTGGCTCACAACAATGGAAAGGCAGGAATCCCTTCACGCTAAAAAAACAGGATGTTATTCATTGTCCGAAATTGAACACCTCCCATTTTGAACTGGAATAAAATTGTCCATTGGAAATCCTCAGGAGGCCAAAGGGAAATATTTAGTGTTAGTTATAAAAATACCATTAAAGAGGGTAACAGAGGTGAATGTTGTTGAAAGGTCTGACTTACAGGGTTGACTGCAGGTCAGTCCTCTAGGCTTTACATTAGAAGGGAGCCTATAAGCGGGAAGGGAGGCCAGTGGACACACACACTTGCCAGATTTTGTGTGTAAGTTAGCACTTCTGAGCCAAAGATACCCCCAGCCTCTGGATCTTAGTTTGGAAATGCGTGCCAGGAAGCTATCAGCCTGGTTTACTTACATAAGGAATGTCTCTTTGCAACCAAGCACTCTCTGCAGCCAAATCAGATGACGCAGATATGGATTAATGCCATTGTGTGTATGGAAGAGGGGCCTGCAGTGACATAAGTGCGCAGTAAGTTGGGTGTCTGTTTTACATTTTCATGTGTGAGTAACATAAGCACAGTTTTTATTCTTTTCGAACTCTTGCTCTCTTTACTTTCATTGGGCGAAGGTATTACTGAAATAGACATATTCTTTTGTTTAAAAAAAAACACTTTAAGCATTAAGTAGATCCACAGTGGAACATTAATAAAGTCATTTTCCAGTCCACTTTTTCCAGGTGGAGTCTCGTTTAAATGAGCCTCTAGGGAAACCAACATTTTCCAAAAAAAAACAGTTATTCCAGGTCATATTGGTACATTGAAAACAATGTCACACCTGAAAAGATAGTTTTGTTCATATTATATTCTATCTATTGGTCTTTCATTTATGTACAGTGTTCCTCTCTGATTCTTTTTCGACATTTTCTAGTAGTAACAGTATTCCGCCATTCAATTTTCTAAGGCATGGGATTAACTATGTGTAGTTAGTGTTTACATTTCGTGGCCACCCCCTAGAAAACAAACACCATGGATCATTGTCTAAATGATGGCTGCCTTCATGACAGGCTGAAAAAGGAACACACACACATACACACATACACACATTCATAAGCAGCCACACACCTGCAGCCTTGGTCTGGCAGACGCCAGCTGTGTCATGAGGGTCCCTGAGGCTCACGCAAACTGGCTTGAGAAAGTAGCAGGTCCCAGCATGGTGTAGATGATGTTCACAATACCATAGAAAGAAGTACAAACAGACAATAAACCATTAATCTTGCTCTTTCTATTCAGTCGGGAAACCAGACACAGCCTACATACATTTAAATAAAGCTTTTCATGTATTTAAATTTTTAACCACAAGCAGAAGACATACTTCTGTTTGCAGCACTCTCTGTGGATGACGGGTCCAAAAGTGCATGGGTGTGCTCACATTGCATGTGCAATAATGTTGTCTAGCTGCTTATAGTAGACATAACTGATGTCTACATAACTGATACAGTACTAAATAAATGCACCTGATGCCAGCCACAATGGAAACGTTTAATTTTTCACCTTTTTTTCAGTATCAGATAAACAAGACGAAGCAAGCCTAGTTTTACCATAATATATTATGAAGCTATTTTTAAAAGCATGACTTGTCACTATAAAGCTACAATTTTTCAAAAGGATAAAGTTAGCAAGTTTGACTGGTTAAAACCCAGTCTAAAACTAGCATACCGTCGCTGTCTAGCCGCAACCTTCTATGTCCAATATTTTTCAGGAAACTCAAAAAACGATGTATATTCTAAATAAATGAATACTGTGTCATCAAAATTGGTATAACTATTTTTACTGGCCAGTCCACAAAAAACAGTAAGATATGCCTCTGTACATACAGGCCCATTGAAAAAAACAAGGGCGAATGGTTATTTTATAATAGAGGATAGGCTAGTAAACACCATTATTTCTTAACTAATTGTACCCTCTGTAAAAATATGCAGATCACTGGTCAGTGAAGCCCAGAGGATTGTGAAGTTGTTCTTGTGAGATGTTCCTGTTTACTCTTTATCCTATTAGACGTTGATGAAAAGTAGGGAAGAGGCAGGCATGGTCTTACCCCTGACTGCGCGACCTTTGGGTCTAATCTGTATCACAGCACTAATGGGCTTATTGTGAGATACCAAGTCTAAGAGCTTTAGATGCATGTGAGGAGTGATTTTCCTTTGTGTGCTGCAGGGTGACAGTGGGCGTTGGTGTCGCGGCAAAGCTTATCATAGATCAGACATTGTTAAAGACAGTGTTTGATGTCTGCCATCCTGCAACATTTGCTGTTTCCTCACTCTGGTGCACAAACACAGTGTTGCAGTCTGAAGTAGCTCATTTCTATTCACGAAACAGGAAGCCCAGCAGAGAGCCTCAAAAGGCCAGAACCATGTCTGATCTCTCCCTCTTAGGAAACACCTTTGTGAAAAGATATTTGACCATCAAGTGCACTTCTCTTTCAGATCTCAACGAACATTTCCGGTCAGCCTTTGCTCAAAGAAGACTCAGTGAGAGTTTGTGCGACGGATTGGTAATAATGACTTTCCTTATTTGGGCCATATGGTACTGTGTGATCTCCTGTTATTAGAGGAAGGTAAAATAAGGCCAGAGCCTCACTGAACTCTGTTTGCAGTTTCCAGGAATAGAAGTGATGTCAAAGCTTGATTAGGGACGAACAGTGATTTAGTCAACAGACCCTCCTCCGCTCTCTCTCTCCAAATCTGTCCCTCTCATTTCCGTATGATGGTGTGGGGGAAAAGGCCAAGTGCAGCAATCAGGATGGTACTTCTGCTACATGAACAGTCATTGAGAACTACTGAAAAGGGCTAACTGCTCAAATCAGACGGATTTGAAGTTACATGAGGGGAACATAGCAAGCAAAATCAATTTTATGATAACTGGTTTTTTATTGTGTCTGCTCGGGTTATTCTCTTAACAGTTACCATGATGTCATCCATTCAGAACTACTGTGAATGTATAGTATCTATAAGATTATTAAGATTAACTGATATAGACACAAAGGATCAACAGATGGCTTTCAGCTCAGAGTCATAACAACAGTCAGAGCCATGATAAAACCTGCATTTCTGCTGAGTGAACCTTATTCACGCTCAGTTACAGCATGTGTACAGAGTGGAACAATACCTATATCAGCATGCAAGCTTGTTCTCTATAAGGTGTCAAATTCCTGCCTAGTGACCTACTTATTTACCTCCAAGAAACTAGCTGATGCTTCAGACAACTCATTGTCCAATTTACATCTTAAGCAAGATATAATCATCATGTCTATTCATGATTAAGTTCTATGTGGCATACCTGAGAGCAGATTAGATTGTTTCCCAAAAATAGGATGTCTTATATTCACTTACAGGAAGAATAGGAGACGCCCTGGAGAGGTCAGGCCTGTTCAGGAGAACTGGAGAACTTAAAAAAGCACATACCTGAAAACATTAGCATTTTAAGACATTTTAAGAGATTCTAACACTATCCTCCTATACAAAATATTTTTTTTCTGTTTAAACACATGAACTCACAGGAAGGCCTAACTTTTTTAAAGCAAAATTATTCATTTTAAGCCACTCCTTTGGCTCCAGAGAAGATTATGTTATGGGTGTGTTGTCTTCCTCTCCTCAGTTTTATGGGCGCACTATAATTTTTCATTTGTCACTTACTATAGTTACTATAGTTGCTATGAGTTCTGCCATATAATCCTGCAGCCACTGCAAACAACAGCAAATCAGTCACTCGCAAAAACAACTGCAGGTTGTTGACACTGGTCATTTGCTGTGATGTTACACTACTTACTGAGCAGCATTAAATAGGCCTAAGTTATGGCCTAAACTGTTCCAATAAAATGCTAGTTTCTATTAATGCTATTTGATACAAAGAAGAAACTCACGGCGGCCTCGCTCACATTTTCTTCCACTTTATCCCAGGGTGTATAATAGGATTAAGACTGTCATGGTTACTTGATTAAAATTGATAACTTGATTTGAAGCTTAGTAATTAGTTTACTGTTTGAAAGATAAACAGGGTATGCACAGGTCTATTTTAAGCAGGGTTCAGCAGATTCTCCATAAATAGGGACACCAGCAAGATCTTGCTTAAGTTACAAATGCAAGTTACAAATATTATTAAGAATAATGAAATGGGGTTTTTTTGGTAATAAACTGCATGTGAATCATTACTTGATAAATCGATAAAATAAAAACAAAGTACTTGATTATTAATTTATTAATGTAATAAATTATTTAAATTTAATATAATTTAGTTTAATTGAGAGTGACAGTCCTAATTAGGACACGCGTGGCTTTTGAATGAGCACACAGACTGTGTTAAAATATACAGATTAGCAGCTCAGTCTGGCTCTGAATCAGCACTGACCTACATAATTTTCAAATGACTGATACATGCACTTTTATGTGTCTAGAATAAATCACAGTAGTACATGTGTTTCCAGCACTTGAAGAGTCATAAAATTATTATTACATCTTCACTACAGGCACTCATCAGAACAGTCCTGTAACCTCACTGTCACTCTGGGTCAGGCAACAGCAGCTGACATCCAGCAGCAGGTCAAACCTAAAACCATGTTTTCCAACACATTTCCATTCTCCACAAGACGCTAACTACTACTGACAGTCTTTGGGGAGATGTTCTGAAGGTGCAGTATCTTGAAAATGATCTCTTTGTGAGACTTCCTTGAGCTTCCAACATCCCTTATACCATTCCTGTGCCCTGTAATTACTTGGCAGGATTGCTAGGTAGGGCGGCCGGGCTGGGATTTGAGGAGGCTCAACTTTAAAGTGTGTTTTGTTACACAAAGCCTGCTGTGCCAAAGCCCTTTACACTGACACAAAGGTGTGTTTGAGTCACCACCATGGGTTCCTTGTGGAAATGAAAGGCAACAGTAATACTTCAGGAATTGTGTCACACAAACTGTTGACAGATGGAGCGCAATTAAAACAACAGTGATTTTATGATTATTGTTGCAATAACTTGCTGGCTAAATTTATCAGTATTGTTGACACACACATTCTTAAGAAGTCTATGTTGTCATTTATAAATTATTTCAGTCATACCTGCTTATTCTGGAGATCAGGATGCTGGTAGAAGTTGCTCAATATGTTGCTTCATGCCAACAGGAAGTTGAAAAAAAAAAAAAGGAAGAAAAGTGTTTGAACGGAGAGTTGAACAGACTAACTGTACAACATAAATATGTTTTCCTATTTGTGCACTATTTTGTGAGCACAACAGATGGTACTGCTTTGGCTTGCGAGAAGGATGGCCCAGCCCCGCAGCTTATGAGAATGAAATGGTGGTAGCCATTAGTGGAAAGCGCTACTGTGAACAGCACTCATCATGAAACCACAACCACTGGATAATCACCTCAAGGGAGCCTCACATTGCTGTTGAGTCAAAGCATACTTTATATCAGTCAGAGTTACTTCGTCCTCTATTGCCAACCACACTGAAGCTATTCTTCCCCATCTAAAGAAGAGAGATATTGTTCCCGGTAAATTGTTGTTACTTTTCTGTAAAGCAGTAAAAAAAAATCTATGAGATTGCGAGTCCATTGTGAAATTGAGTTGGACTCACTTTTCGCTACAGCATACTGAATTAGAACAGTGTGCAAGTAGTGCTGTTGTGTTGTGTAACTTGCAGTACAAGGGCAATATAGGACTATTGACATGTTAGTATTGTATTTTTTTTGTTTGTTTTTTTTTATAAACGCCATGGACCTGGTCCAAGTAGTACACACACTCTGTGGTAATTATAGGCCTTGCCTGGTTACAAAATGTTGCCCTAGGTCAGGGCTTCAAAATGTGGGTCATAAACAGAGAAGTATTTACAGCTGGTCCCACTTCTGTAATCCTTAATCTTCTTAGAAAACTAAACGCACTCTGCAGCAGGGCCCGTTTCAGTCGCTTCAAAAAAAATTGGACTCATGTTTGGATTAATCCATCAGCCCAGCATGACTGATTTCATATTGGAATACAGAAGTATGAATGTCTAATAAAAACGCAAAAAAAATAAACAAATATTTAAAACAGACATAATAAATAAACACTCTTCCACTGGCTTAGGAATGGCTCCAAAAGATGCAAACAAGAGCTGTGATGAAAAAATTCAAGAGTCAAAAATATACAGTAGGCTATAGAGTGAGAAATTCCCACGCACTCATCAGATTCTAGCGCGCACTCATGCACACGGTCCCAAGGTAAATCCCCTTACATAATTCTCTATCATAAACAGTATTTCCACAAATACATCCCCTTCTGGACTGCTATTAGCGTGAGACCGGATTAAAACCTATGTGTATTTTTTTTCTTTTTCCAAATGTGAATCGCACATGTGCAGCCACAGGCCTGAGCCTCAGCAGCCATTTATGTGAGGCTGAGAAACTCAAGGAAAAGCAGAACACTGAACTCTGAAATGTCACTGCTAGCCACTGGCGGCCAGGCCGGTCTTAGGTACTACAGAGATCTGTCTGACTTTGTAAACTGCCTTTTTTCCCTTTTTTCAGTGGGCTGTTTTAGTGCATGAAGAGGCCGCCCTGTTCAGCCAGTCTCTCTCTCTCTCTCTCTCTCTCTCTCTCTCTCTTTCTCTCTCTGTCTCACCCCACCCTCCGCTCCACTCCTCCAATGACAGAGCTGGAGCCCAGGCGGGCCTCGTCGCCCCGGCTCGGGGGAAGAGGAGAGCAGATCGTTGGGGGAGGGTCACGTGTGTACACACTGTAGAGTTCAGTACCACTCGCTTCGTAGTAAGAGCTCAGCGTCCTCCTCCTCCTCCTCCCCTCTCCAGAACAAGACACTGTCGGGACCAGAGACGAAACTGCCATATCTGTAACACTGTTTACAGCGGACAGCGGCACTTTAATCGACCTCTTTTGGCTAATCGACCGGTTCTGCTGCTTGTGTTGGAGATCGGAGGAGCGCTCCGAGGAGAAATGTCAGTGGAAATACAGCAGAACCCGATGCCTCCGTAGGTCTGACGCGGTGCCAACAACTCGCTCCTTCGGTGAGTAAGTTTAAGGGTTAAACTTATTATGAACTTGTTTAGAGCTCCAAAAGGGACTTTGAAAGTTTTAAACTTCACATTTCCCCCCAAGGAGCTCATGTATTTAAACGCCTGAACAGATGGAGCTTCTCGTAAACAAGCTTGTAATTTTGTGACAGTTGAAGTGGAGCAGGGGGCGAATTTCAAATCGATGTAGAAAGTCAGAGGAGGGGGGTTATGTAGGTGGGTTTGGGCTGGAGCCTAATGTCCCAGACTATGTGTGTGTCTCCATTTCTAATCTTTCAGATAAGATAAACAGAACTAGACCTCTGTTATTTAATGCACCGTTGCTAGGAGGACAGGGCAGATCCACATTCATTTTGTAGCTCTAAAAAATCACCTGTCTCTAACCTCTGCCCTTCTACATCTAAACTAGTCGATGAGTTCATATTTACAGATATTAATATACATATTTGTCGTCGTGAAGGAAGTTTTTACACTCAGTTTTGACCCGAAGCTGTTAGCCGAGGTCTAGAGTGGATTTTCAGATGGTATTCGGGCATGGACGAGTCTCACCTGACAGGTGGTTGTCCTGTTGGTTTTTCTTTTGTTGTTATGGAGTGAAAAGTCCATGTTATCCTACTTGGTTGGTTGTCACAACTATTGTTATAATCACAACACAACCAGTTATTCATCACAGGGCCGTCGGATCCGAAATTGTGCAATAATTTCGCTGTTATTGTGCAATAATTCAGAATAAATCCCCTGACACATTATATGAATGGTTCAACATTACAAATAAACTCCTGTCAGGTCCAGGGTGTCGCGGGAGATGGCCACATTGGCACGCGGCCAAGATGAAACACCTTGATTATTAGACCACCACAAAGTCAATTTGAGATATTTTAGTTGAATGAATGCCAAATATTACAGTTCTTATACGTATACTATACATATGCCTCATTTTATTACACTAAAAATGAGCGATTTCAGCTGTTACTCTGTTGTTATCAAGACTTTTTCTTGTAAAATTTGACTCCAAAACCCTGTTTTTTTTTCAGGTGTAGCTGGTTCCATCTCTTAGCACCTTGATTATTACATCACCTCAATGTGAAAATATAAAACCATTTGAGCCACTTTATTTGTAGTGGTTGCCAAATATTACTTATTGCACACGTGATCCACCTATGCTTCATTAATCAGGATATATTTGAAACATTTTAAATGTTACAGTGTGGTTAAATAGGCTTCTTCTTTTAATCTTTGACTTCAAAACCCACCTCACAAACTGTGGGAGGCAGTTTTGACTATAATGTTCAGCTGATCTCTAACGAAACTGTTACCATACACTGCTAGTAAAGGGATGACGAAGTGTGTGCTTGTCAACAGAAATTCATGAGGCGTCATATGAGACAGCTAAGGGCAGCGCTAAGGACTCAGGGCTTCACTTCAGGGCATGTTCCCAACCATCCAGCTGGGCTGAACTGCATTATGTAACACATATCCAATTTTCTCTTTCAATTGTAAACATTGCTCTCTGTTGATCTTTTCAGTCAGAAGTTTTACACAGATAATTTGGATCATACAATGAGGACAAATACTTTATGTCTAAATGTTCAGTCAGTATTACTCAGTATTCCTTAATAGCCATTAAACAACATCAACAGGTCAATGGCAGCTGAAAGGAGGACATGTGCAACCAATCTCAATTTTTGTATTTCCATTTGTGTCTCTACTGCTCCTAAACACTCACAAGGGCGAAAAAAAACATCCATCCAACTGAGTAAACTGAAAGATTTTGGTATCAGGAATCATATGCTTCTATAAGCCAATTCGAAATTTGTTTAGAACCACCACTTATCTGTCGAGCCCCCACCCCATAGATTAGTTGAAGATCCACCTTTTTTGTCTGTTGGTTTTTACAAACAAACGTAAGACACCGAACACTATGGCTACAGGCACAGGCAAGTCACACATGAATATGAGTTCACCTTGTTCTGGGTCTGACTCGGGGTCGAACATTTAGGGCTGGATAACACCTCTGTTTGATGTGTGGTAAACGCACAGAGTTAGCATGGGATTGGTGGGGCGTGGCCAGCAACAGCTTATTTATTTAAAAGTGACATGGTTCATTTTGAAAGGGACTGTCAAGACTAAAGCTGATGAGATCTCCTTATTTTAGACTGATTTTGTGAAAGGGCTTCATAAACATGTTTTTAGTATAGTCCATAGACCTGTTATAATTTGTTTGAAAAGAGGCATAAGATGTCAATAAAGTAGTGCCTGTCAGAGTTGTAAATACTATGAGTCAGCTGTCATCTTTCTCTACAACACACTAGCATTAGCTTGAAAATAAATTACATATATATGCATGCACATAAGCCTTGTACAGCTGGGTAGTGTTGTACTCCTATCCATTAGTAAATTCGATATGATTGTAAATGTGTTTTGAAGCCATGTAAATGTATACAGTATTTTTGCACTAGTTAAATAACATCGCTGAATAGTGCACCAGGCCTTATAGCGAACCGTGCAGTAAAACGTTTCACATATTCAGAGGCTAATGGCTGCTTTTCTGTCTGGCTATGCTGCTTGGATGGAATGAAAAGTAGCGGATTACGACCAGATGAGAGACAGATGCAGGTGGAATAAAACTTGAATGAAATTTGTTCTCATATATTGAAATATAATTGCTTCTGTCTATCGGTATCTCAAGAGCAATTTGTAAAATTGTACACTTTGATAGTGTAATGCCTATTCATGGTTGCGGCATCCATTTTATCATGGTGTTTGTGTTTGATGTGTGAACTAACCTCACATTTTTGGTCATCTGGGGACTGAAGCTTGAATTGCAACACCACACAGTTAAGTAAAAGTGCATGGTCCTCCCTTTACTCTCCTGCACTACCTAAATCCCCCTGGCATGCACACTCAAAACGCAGAAAGTGCAATCATGTGACCTCACTCAGTCTGTTCGGGGAAATGTACTGTACATTCCAGCAGGGATCCAGTGAGGGGTGTGGTCCTGGCCTTATCGCTCTTCTCCCATCGGCGGCCAGCAGTGCAAACTCAGCGTCCCAAAGTGTCAGACCCACTCAACGTCACTCCTACAGCATTCTCTGTGCTGCAGAGCCAAGTTGAGCTTTCCCCTGCGAGGGAAGCATTACTAATGACACAAGGAGATGCGGTAGTAGAAGCGCTTTTGGCTCTGCTTTCATGTTCTCTCATGTGCGCCTTTGACTCTGGAATCCCTTGCAATGTAGCATGCTTGGGGTGATTGACTTCAGTTGTATGTGATTTATCCCCAAAGCATTTTCAGTGTCTCAGTGTCATTCTGGCTAATGTTTTTGCTGGCTAATTCTGGCTAATGTTTATAAAGCGGTTAAAGTGAGATGTTAAATGCTAGCAGGGATGCAGCTGACTGTGAATACCTATATTTGAATAAGCTGTTGACTTAAATGATGAATGGGCTGTTGTAACTTTTATGCTTTCGTGGTTCCTCTTTCTTTATTCCCACCATTATTATACTCTGTTTGGATCCTGAGAAATGGTTTTATGAAGCAGTGACATGACTGACACCATGTTGCTCCCAATCTGATGCAATTTGACCATGTGCATTACAGGAATGTTATTGTGCATCATAGAATGTTTTCTGTAACTCCTTGAGCCCTGGGGTTGTTGTTAGCAGGAGTGAGACAAATGATTCATTAACTACTGTACATTTTTATCATGTACTTTATTTACGTATTACTTTATTTACTCAATGTCTTAAAATGCACCCAGTATAATTGCGTACACGCAAGGAAACGGAATGCTGAGCAGCCACACATGAACCTAAGGTCACCATACCAGGTTCTAAGTGTCGGCTAGAGGGATATGACGCCCCCTCAGTGATGTAGCTACACCTCATATCTCTGGAATGAGCTGGGGTGACGTTTGTAATTTTTAACTAATCATCCAGCACCGGTACCCGACCTCACTAATGCTCTCATGGCTGAATGCAATCAGCTACTCATATCAGTATTCAAGATCTAGAGTAAAGCATTCCCAGAAGACTATGATTGTTTCTGCAGCAAGGGAGGGGGCACAAGTTTCCTGTTATAAACCCTTGATTTCTGAAGACTGTTAATGTATTGTCTAAGTTTATTTAAAGCATGTATTATGTAATAATAGCATTATAATAGAACACAAATTGCAACTCAAAGTGCTTTAGATGCAAATGATAGTGACCAACAGTAACACCAGAAATTAAACTGAGTATAATATGTGTAGTTACAAGTGTTAGGAAAGAGAGGCAGGCGTACTGGCCTTTTGGGTTCAATGTGCCGAGTTAACAGCACACCTGCAGTGCAAATGCACATCAGTGTTCCTTGAGAATAATTAAAACAAATAATTACAGCCCAGCTGAGCAACACACAGTCCAGTCTGAAATTTGTCACACCAGAAAAGTAATTAAGGGAGGAACATTGTGAGGCCGTTTCAGTTACCTGTCCTGGGAAGAGACCGACTGCGGTGGGGTCGAATTTTGAAACTGTTTAGTGTCTCGTTGTTGCAGCCAGTTCTGCATATTCCACAGCACAAATCCCTTATGTTCTGTAATGTCTGCCATTTCTCAAGGCAATCCTAAGCTCCTCCTCCATCCCATCCCTCCCTCATCATGGTGAGATCAGGACTCCAGAATGGGCAGTGCCTCACTTACACCATCACAAGAGCAGAAGGAAACTAAGACTTGTATTTTTTTCCCAAGCTGTGATATTTTTTGATGTTTTGAAGTTAAGTGCGCACATTACGAAAGACATTAGTTTAAGGACATGTCTTGTTCAGACCACTGTGTGAGTTTCCATCACTGCTGCACCTTGTTTTTGTTTCTTACCTGCATGCAAGTGTGCTTTATATTGATGAATGAGACAACATTGTAGCCACTGGGTGTAACTTGTGTTTGAAGAATGCAGAGGTGTTTGTCCTGCGGTCAGATCCGCTTTTCAGTTGTCACATTACGTAAGGAGAAAAAACGATCACTTCCCTGCTGTACATCTGTCCTGATGTTGCAAAGCAGTGCTAGACTGACAAATGCACTGAAAGTACAAGCTCAAGATAAGTTATGTAAATGTGATATTTAGCATATCTCTTTATCTCTTGATCCCTTAGATTTAAACATCTTTTTGTTCTTTTTAAAGAGTAACAACACCCCACTAGTTTCACTTAACCTCACCCCTAATTCAAATGAATTGCTCAGTTTTGGGCGGGACAGTGGGTAAAACCGATTACTTGAAAGATCTTGGACAGCTTGGTCTTTGTCGGTCTTGTTCGCTGTGAAGGAAACATAAATCAGAAACTGTGATGCAGGGGAAACCAGAACAGGTCATTACTGTCCTATAGTGTGCTACTTTCTAAACAGGATTTTTTGTTGCTAAGTGTCTAAATTGGGACCTTTGGGACTGTAAAAATACTGTAAATTAGACATCACATTAGTTACATTTTTCATAAACCTTTTGATGACTTATTATTTTAGGTAATGCATGTTCCCTTATTACTTATCTACTTGCATTTCAAATGAAGTAAACTCTGAATGTCCATTTGGTTTTTGTTGTTTTTCTTATTCGCAAGAATGCACATGCCATCCCGTGTGTTCCCAGAAGCAGTATTAATTAGAGATGATACAAATATGATGTGAGTGTGTAAGTTGCGGCTTGAAAGCCATATTATGTAACTGTGTTTTAATGAGCAGACTGGAGGCTTGCAGGCTTTGTCAGGGCTGAAGTAGATCTCTGCGTGTGCCCAAGCTGGCTGTGTAACCTCAGAATGAACTCCAACCTCTCAAGTCCTCTCCACCCTGACCCTGACGCATCACATTTCACTCCATAAATTCTCCTAACTTTCCGCATGGCTATGGATAGGGAACCGATAGTACAAAGCTGTAGCACGCCATTATTTGCTCAGGGTGCAGAAAGCAACACACCGTGCCAAGTGAAGGCAGTAAGGGTAAAGAGAGGTCAGCTCTACATGGAGCCGGCAGTTTGAGCAACACTAGCGTGTTACTGGCCGTGCAAGTTTTTTACACAGGCCCTACAGGGGATTAGAAACAGTTCCAAAGAGAGATGCTTAAGATGTAAAAACAGATCTGGTCTTCCCTCTTCCTCAGCACTGGATAGTGTTTGCAAATTGGGCCTAGTTTTGCCCAGCGAATGAGATGCAGTGAAGTGGAATTAACAGTGTTACTGTGGACATAATGGACATACCGTGTCTGGGCTGTTTATGTGTAAATGGTTTAACTCGCTCTTCCCTTTCAAAGAGTTTGAGACCAAAGAGTATAGACAGTTTGATCAAGAAAATACCTGCAGCTCAGTTACCGGAGAGGTCTTTGTGGGATTTTTTTGGAAAGATTTCCTCCCTTAGATGCAAATTGACATAACTTTTTTTTGGTAGGCTTAATGTGGCTAAGGCAACATGAAAAGTGTAAAAAATATTTAGTCCAACAAGCAATTGCTTGCTGGATTTCCTTTCATATAAGTCACAACTGATTTTTTTATGCTAATCATTAAGTGACTGTTATTATTTTATTTAGGCCATTAATGTCCCAGTACTGGGGAAACTGGTTCCAAATTGAAGATTTTTTGAAATACTAATTTGATAGTTGGAAAAAACAAATAATCTGCAATAGCAGTACATTTTAATTTAGTCATATAGCTAATGCCATCAAGAACTGACTTTAAGTACATTTGTGGCAGTTAACCCCTTAAAATCACAGCCAGGGGCCATCACAGCCTAGCACAGCTTGTAAGTTGAAATTACTGTAGTAATGAAGAAATGAGTATACATCTTAAAGTTTATTAGCCAGCAAGCTATTTGATTTTGTCAGGAACTACATTGAAACAACTGTGTAAGGTGAGAGTGAGGTATTCAATTATATACCTGCCAACAGGTCTGTAAAGTTCAAGGTGTTAAGAAAAATGTTTTTGTGGATCAGAAAGTGAAAAAGTGAAAACATTTAACACGTCATTCTTGACTTGTTTTGCAGCTGACTCACTGAGCTGGAGCAGAACAGAGGGACCTTCAGCAATGTGGACCTGCGTGGGTTATAATGAGACAGCAAGCGGCACCAACATGGGGCTGTGCCAGGACTTGGGTCTGGTCCTGTCCATCCTTTCCCTCTTTTACCTCTTCGTCTGTTTCCCAGTGGGTCTGTGCTACAATGCCCTGCTGGTGGTGGTCAACCTATCTAACAAGGTGTCCATGACAATGCCAGATGTCTACTTTGTCAACATGGCCATCGCCGGCCTGGTCTTGAATCTGGTGGCTCCGGTGGAGCTCCTGGGCCCGGACTTCACGCGCTGGCCATTGTGGCGGTACGACGACGAGGTCTATATCACGCTCCTCATCCTCTTCAATGTCTCCTCGCTAGTAATCATGTACTCTACCACGCTCCTGAGTCTGGACTATTACATTGAGCGGGCATTGCCACGCACCTACATGTCCAGTGTCTACAACACAAAGCACGTGTGCGGCTTCATCTGGGGCGGAGCCGTACTGACCAGCTTCTCCTCGCTGCTGTTCTACGTGTGTAACCATGTGTCCACCAAGATCATCGAGTGCTCTGAGATGCAGAATAAGGGTGCAGCTGACGCCATCATGATGTTTATCGGGTATGTGGTGCCAGCGGTGGCTGTGCTCTATGCCTTCACACTCATCCTACGCATTCGCAAAGAGGCCACCCCACTGGATCAGGACTCGGGCAGGCTGGACCCTTCCATCCACAGGCTGCTGCTGGCCTGTGTGTGCGTGCAGTTCGCGCTCTGGACGCCGTACTACACCACGCTCCTGGTGCTAACTGTGACTGATATGCCAGGCAAAAGGTACCGCTCGCGGCAAGTCACAGCCTACATGTTCCTTAGGGGCGTGTCCCAGCTTCTGGCCTTCTCCAGCAGCTTCGCCATGCCACTCATGTACAGGCAAATGAACAAGAACTTTTCCCACAAGCTCCAGCAGCTGCTTAAGAGGCTAAACTGCAGTGAGCAGTCATGCCCCCATGAACGCTCCGCTGTACAGCAGGTGATTACGTGAGAGTACTAATAAAAACTGCATCCTCCCCCCATTGCCCCCTAACTGGCACTTGCTGCATAACCCGCAGACCCCTGGAATGTGTCTGTATGTGAAACCGTGGAACCCTCTGGTGACAGTGTGTATTTTTTTAACCTTTGGCTAGTGTTTAATTTTATTTTGTTTGTCGCTACGATGAGCAAGGTTGACCAAGAAGAAAACCACTAAGTGCTGTTTTTGTGTAAGCTATGTTGATACTTCTCAATACACCTCATTGACAAACAGGAAGTCTCATACACATTTCAACTGTCCATTATCTTGAAGGGAAACATATAAGTGTTGGTAGCCTATTACATACATGACACAACCTACTAAAGCTTTGTGACCAACTCATTTAGCTCAAGGCTTCAGTTTGCCTGATCTTCCTAATAGTGCCCATGCGTCTACCCAATTTTGGAATGTTGTAGTCTAACACTTAACTGACTCGCAATGTTGGATTAAGACAGGCCAATGGGCATTACTTGGGAATATGCAGTCATATGCCAAAGTTCAGATGACAAACAAATTGCAGATAAAGTGTGTTCACATGGACATGGTATTTGTCTGCGGTTCTAGTGTACAGTTTTTATTTATTTGCCGAGTGCCACATATTAGGAAAACGCAAAGTGTGCCATTTCTCCTGCACATTTTATGTTACATATTTTCCCCAATGTATCCGATTCAGCAAATAAATAGTTATTGTGAGTTAAAATATGTCATGCCCAAGCGCTCAAACTTTTGCATATGACTGTATATATGAACACCTCAAAAAATCTCAGAGAAACTGATGACAGTGTGCGAGAAAGGTGTGCATGTGTATGCTGCTAAGGCAGTGTGATCTCACATTTGCTCCGCTGCTCAGACTTATCACTGCAGGATAGAGAAGGTTCCTTCATCTCACTTAGGTTCAACCTTAATATAAAGTATTAAAAAATGAGTAAAACGGTATATGAGAACATGTTCCACTACTACACATTTTAATTATTGTAGTTTGAATCAGAATAGTTGATGCCGAAACTAGTTTGTACTTAAATTAAGAAATCTAATCAGAGCAACAGTAGACTGATCAGCAGGAGTAGCAGCCCGAGTTACTGTATTCATTCTCCAGGTGCTTGAGGACATTTTTTTAGCATTAGCATCAGCAAGAGCTACACTGATAAGTGTTGCTCAGTGGTTCTCCTGCATAATCTCTGTTGACCTATTAATGACTTTTGCCATGCAAACAAAAGTCTGCAGGTAGATGAAAAAGGCTGCAGGAAATTCTGTACTCAGTTAATAATTATTAAAATGGATCAAAGTCCCATTGATCAGAGTAAAACATTCTTAAAAGCAAATATGAAAGTTTACCTCGAGGTAGACAATTTAGGGCAAAACCCAGGAAAAAAATGACATGAAGCACAAGTTCAAATATCCTGTCTTGCCTAACAGGTTATAAACATTAACCATGGAAATTAGATGGATGACTCTCAGCCCTCAGAAGAGTCTGAACTTCTACTGTTCGTGAAATATCAAAAAACAGAAATACACTTTAACCGAGTGAAAGCATAAGCACTTCTTGCACCAAGATGCCACTGAAGCAGGGAAAAGGACTTGCTTGCATAATGTCTAAAAAAAATAATATTCCTGTGTATTTGGTCTCTAGGCGATGAGCAAAATAGAATATATTTTTGAAAGTAAGTGCTGTATGCGCATTGGGGGAAAATATTGTTTAAAATCCACTTACGTAAGCAGAGGAAAGAATGTATTTAAGACAGAAAAACAATTAAAAAGGTCATCCTTTTAGCAATGAAAAAGCAATCACAAAGTTATGCCTATTGTTAGAATGTTTACGCCAGTATAAATGTGTAATATGAAATATGTGTATATATTGTATGTCAGATTTACTGGAATAGACTACATGCCATTTCAGAATTACAGTATTATTTTCTCAGAGATTTATTTAGTTACTGTTGTTTCCGCGATCATGTCCTATATTGAGTCATAGATGTATTCAATAAACTAACATGAATATTACTCTGCTTGTTTGCCATCAGTTTGTTTTTCCCTAACCAGCCAATATGTCTTCACACCATGAGAATTACTGGCCAAGTACAGTTTCCATTGACGAGAAATGATAGATGGTTTTCATTCCCAAAAAAAGCCATATAAACATGGTTTATGTAACAGATGCACCAACTTATTTCTCATTCTTCGTGAAAGCGATCAAACAGTGCCAGGTTTTTGGAGCAGAAACCACACTGAAGCATTTTCTGGCAACCTAACTAGGTTTGGCAGCCTGTCTGCAGAGAGATGGGGAACCACAGACATTAGATGCTGTTTGCTCGCTCTTTCATTTTTATACTCAACAGTTTGAGCTTGAGGAATGTGAATATGTAGGTCAAATATAGAGATTTGTATTTTTGTTCCAAACAGCTGTTTTTTTTAGACAACAACCACACATTTTGAAAACAGACACAAATCATGCTAGAACCTTTACGTGGATATACGTCCTGGAACAGAAGAAAAAGGCATGATTTGGGATTCAGGTGGATTTGAAATTATTATCAACTTGATATTATTTGATACAGTTTTGTTTCATGCCGCAGATATTAAGTGATTCATGTGGTATTGGTACTGGCAGTGATGTACAGTAACAATTCAGTAGAAGTCCATGTTTTTTTCCATACAGTTCCTCTCTGAGCCTCCAGCATGGCTTATAATTAAATAAATAAATTAGAGGTAAACCAAATTTTTTAATGGTTGGTCAATATGGCAAAAATAGCTACGGTATTTATTGTTCCTGACATATACTAATTTCAACAGAACCACTAGTAGTGCATTAAAAAAATACTGACAGAACTATGAACTATTTATTTTTCTTTCACGTTTAATGGCACTGAACTAAAGGACATGAAAGTATTTTAACAAATGTGTCAATGGTCTTTAGACACTGAGATCACAATAGGATATGTAATTTGAAATTGATCATGAAGCGAAAATATCATATTTCTCAGCTCTTCTGTGTGTGTGTGTGTGTGTGTGTCTGTGTGTATGTGTGTGTCTGTGTGTGTGTGTGTGTGTGCACCAGCCAGAGTGGCCGTGGGAGGAGCGGACTACTTCCCCCCGTGGCGGGCAACACTGTGGGTACTCACTCTCGAGCGCCTGTGGTGTCCGCAAAACCATGCCACTGCACTCCTGAAGGCAAAGAGCATTCCAGACATTCTAAACATTGTTTTGACTTCCAAACGCCTACTGCACAACATTGCTGCTTTTAGGGAAACAAAAAGCAATACTGTCAGATAACTGGGGACAATGGAGCTTGGGTGGCTGCCGAAATGTCAAAATTTTAACAAAGCAAACAGTGCGGTCCAAAAAGATCGTTCTGCATTCTTTTTAATTCCAACACAAAGTTTTTCATCTTTTCACATCATGAATAAAAGAATTAGAGTGGAATTAAGAATCTTTGAAAAAAATGCTGTTTTTATGCAAAAGACACTATAGTGACCTTAGAGTCTCCATATTTGTATATAAACTGTTGGTGGGCAATATTATGGTAATTATGTATAATGCACGCACATATTACACACATACGTATATCTACATTAGGGGTGGAGACAAATACAACTACGGTATTCGGATTGGCACAAATAACGTGTTTTTATGAATACCGTATTCGGACAAATACTTTAAAAAATTTCAGGAGGAGCTTCTTATGTTGTTTGCATGCTGCATTATGAATTTTACCCAAATACAAATACAAAAACGAATACGAATAATTTTCCCTTTCAACAAATACAAATACAGATACAAATATATAATATATACATTTCAGAAAATGCTGTTAGCCACCAGGATCATCACAGAAAAAACACATTTATCATCATGGCACAAAAAAAAATAACCTGCCCAGACCTAAAGGTTTTACTAAACTCTCAGATTTAGCAAAACATGGATGTTTTTTTTTTCTCGGTTCTGACAGGGCTGGTGTTAAACCCTACATCTGGAAATAATGATAATGAAGCGGAATGGACTTGTTGCTATGGATGCAGCTTCCCGCTGAAAGCACAAGAAGCTTGTGGCTTGGCCTGAGCTGTGGGTGTCTGGGGCTTCTCATAAACTTTGTAAATATAAATGTTACCTTCCCAGACTTTCTCAGTCCATTTTATATATTCTAAATGGATAAACATCAGGGTGTGCAATATGTACATAAACTAGACATTTTGGATGGTTAATTTTAAATCTTATTGGTGTAATTTGGGAATGACAAGAACTTATTAAATGGTAAACATTATACTGTATTATTCTACTTCCAAAACACGCCATATATACAAAGTCAGTTCAGTTCATTCATTTCTTTCTGACTTTTTGTTCTGCAGCCTTTTCACTCATTTCTGGATAAGAGCGTCTGCTTAATGCTATAAATGTAAACATACAGCTCCGTTTATCATTCCAGTCCTTTTTTATCAGAGGTCTTATATTTTAATGTGATGCCTAAATATTGTGTTGACAAATAGTACAGTAAACAGTTACCAAATTCAATCAAGTCTGCTGAACAAAACCTTTACAGAGGACTGTGCTATAAAGGTGTGTCTTCATCTCAAAGCATATATACGAGTTAGACTTTTGTGTGTATGGTTGTGATGTGCTATAGGTTTCCTTTTTTGAGGTCTTTTTTTAGGTCTGTTTTGGCAATATTTAAATATGTAAAATATCTTTCTTATATCTTATTTCATTCTGTATTTTTTTTTACTTTTTTAACTATTTTAAATTGTTAGCTTTTACTAAATATTTAAAGTCTACTACTGAACTGTAATTGTATTACTAATTATTTGTCAAATTACACAGGCATGTTGAATACAGCGATGAAAACAGTGATTCCAAGCTTCTGAGTGAAGATTCCTAACTTTTAAATGTGAAGTTGTTGTTCCTACACTGAAGGTAATGGATGTGTTTAGCTGTTCCAGCAGAATGGCAATAAGATAATGGACCCCAACTCCCAGCCCCCTGCCCAAAACAAGCACCTGTCACTCACAGAGCCAAATCTGTGAGGGAGTTGGACACCCTGTTGGCAGCACTTCCTGACCTGTGTAAAGACAGACAGGCTTGAAGGCAGCTCTAATCCTGGATCAGCTCTCCACCAGCGACATGTTTACACACCTAACCCCACTCTATCTCTGGATCTTCTGGTCCACCTTCTTGAAAAAGTCAGTGTGGACATGTTGGAAGGTAGAAACTATCCTTGTTTTTGTAAAAAAACACTGATGTGTAAAAAAACTTTTATCATTTTCAATTGGATCTTTGAAAATGGGGCATGGGTTTGCACAGCAAGCTTTAAATCCCTTGTGTGGCGCAGCTGGGCAGGAGCTCAGTTGAGCGGTTAGAAGACAGGCCTTTGGTTTTTACCCTGGTCTCCTTTCAAAATGAGCTTAAGACGTTGCAGTTGTAGAGAGAAAAAGGACTCGCCACGGATCTAAGAGACAAGACCACCAAGGTAGCAGGCCTGTTTGGTCTGCCGTTTAAAGTCTACACTGTTTAAGCTGGCTTCCACCCAGATCTCTCCACAAATTGAGGACAAAGGTTCCAGATTCAAATTAGTCAAGCCAGTTCTTTCCAAAACATGTGATCTTGCTGAACACAAGACAGCCTTTTAACACCATGCTAACGCACCAACTTAACGTCTAGCGGGCTACACATGTTAAAATTCCTCGTTCGTGGATGGGGAGAATATAGATATATTTTGCCAAAGGCACATTGACCTGCTTTCAGGCCTGTCAAGTGCATGTGATCTGCCTACTGCTTTATGACAGGGACTCGCTCCATGAGAAGGGGAACAAGAGCTCAGCACTCTCCCTACTTTTCCACAGCAGGGTTTTTAAGACAGCACATAAAAACAGACCTCACTAAGCCCATCCCACAAGCATGTAGAAAAGATCTAGAATGAAGCAGATGGCTGGAACCCTATCCTGCAGACCTGCTCTGTGTTTTCCCCGTGTGCAAAAGTACCAAAAAGTTGGAAATTGAATAACAGCTTAATGTCAGCAGAATAAAAAAAAGAAGACTCAGAGTCAGAACGGTCCTCGTAAAGAGAACTTTAGATGGTTGGCTGTGTTCGAGGTTATGGTATTTTGTGGAACAAGGGAGTGGGGCATTAGCCTTGGATAGTCAAGTCAGGGCAGATGAGAGCATCCTTCACATCTCACTACAAACTTCTCCACATAGTGCAGCGGCCCACAGGCCCACAACCAGCTTGGATGATGCTGTCATTTTCACACTAGCAGATCTGGCAACGAAAAACTCACATGAACTTTATCACTTAGATCTGATGAGTCTGATCAAAGGCTCTGACAAGTATCTACTCAGATGGTTTCAGATTTCATGTTTTACCATTTACCCATCTGTCCACATTATTGAAAATGTCCTCCACTGGGATCAAAAATGAGTTAAATTTCTCAGGACATATCAAATAAAAGACATGGTCTCATTCTGGACCATTGGGGCACTGAGCTGGACCATATTTGTATTCTGATCAGGTTTCCATTAACCTGTTACCACTTACTATTTGATTCCTCTCATGTCTGTCTGGGTATTGTTCAAATAAGACGTGTACAAATTCCATCTGCACCTGGCTACTTAAAATGTACCTCTGCTGAAGATAATGGAAATCCTGATTTGCATCATAGTTGCTTTTACCTGTAAATCCAAGAAAATCTATCCCTGAATCTCGTAAGAGGGGGGCATGCAAGAAATTGTCCAATTTGATCTTAAACATTATTAAAAGTAAAGGGGGAAGTAAGATAAAACCAGCTGTTTTGATTCATAGCAGTTTTGAAGGACTAGATACAATTATACATGTAAGTTTCAGTGTCAAAAGATTAAAACACCTGTGGCCAGCAGACCAACACACACACAAAAAATCTGGGAGGCCCCATTTACATGGTTTGCATGCTGGTAAAGACCACATTTTTTGCGTATTCACTGCATAACTGGTTACTTATCCGATTAGTCCAGCATGAATAAAGTGAGGTGTAAATATGTAATACATTATATATATGGCTCCCACAGACTTGCTGCATGTCCATGCTGCACAATTAAAATTAATCTACCAATTACCGATACTTCTGATCTTCACTCGTTATGTGTTTAAAGCACACATGTCCGCAGAATCAGTTTCTTCCATTCCAACCTCTTCACCTTGGGCAAGACGAAAGATCTGTCAAAGGACGTCAGGGGCGAGATTGTAGATGTTCACGAGGCCGGAATGGGTTAAAAGACCATCAGCAAGAAACTTGGTGAGATGGTGAGAACAGACGGTGCAATGATTTTGGAAATGGAAGAAATAAAAAATGACCATCAATTGCCTTCAGTCTGGAGCTCCATGCAGTATCTTGCCGCATGGGGTGAGGAAGATCATGAGAATCGTGAGGGATCAGCCCAGAACTACACAGGAGGAACTCTTAATTAACTAATATAGGGACTGAGAGGAAAACATACCTACGAGAAAAGTTCCTATTAACAGCTGGTTCTTTTAATAACAGAGAGAGGTGACCCTCCACTAATCTCAGGCCTCCATTAAAGCACATCCTGTTTGTGAGGAACAGACAAATCAGCATAGAAATGCAATGCGAGGAAAGCCTTTCTTTTGAATGACTGCCTACTAAAAGGTGCCGAGAGGGTTTTATTCCAATGACCTCCACATCAGTAAAAACAGTATGCTGGAAAATGTCTATCATCATTAACTGCAACTCTTTTGCAAACAAAACAGAAGATATCTCAGTTAGTTGTTTTCTTTGGCTCTATTGCCTATGTCACAATGACAGCTGTGATTGAGGAAGCCAGTGGGGTGCCAGGCTGCCTGGTTCTGTGGAAAAGACAGCTGTAGAAAAACCACCCTCCCCTGATACACCCAACCACACACCAGTGCACATGCACACACCCCAGCAGCTGGGCTCTCACAGGTGCAGCGAGGTGTCGTCACAGACTGACAAATCAGTGACCTGTGACCCTGGGCAAACTGACATCATTGACAAGCCTTCCTTAGAGAGCTACTCTCCTGTCTCCTGTTGTTTTCTGGGGAAAAAAAAACATTTAACTGATGCTGAAGTAGCCCATGGTGTGACTAAATTACAAAACTCAATTCCCAATATCTGCAACTGTATAAATGCCTTCAGGTACACTGGTAATATCTTCAGAGGCAGCCTAAGCGTCATGCTACTGATCACTGATACTTGGGCTCCACCTGGTGGCCTTAGGGGGATGGTGCAAGAGGCCTAGGAGGTAGATAGGCTTAATGGCATTTCTACAGATACCTCAGAGTGCGTCACATTTTTTTACTCTTTGTGGATTTGTCCCTGTATCTGTTTTGGAACGTTTTATTCCTCTGAATCACCATTTGGTCTTCCTCCCACAGCAGGCCAGCACAATGCATGTAAGACCTTGACTGGAAGTCTGTTTAGTGATTTGGTCTGCAGGAAGAAGCTTCTGAGGGAAAAAGGAGACATCCAAGAGAGTGCTAGGCACACATTCCTGTAAAACACATATCTGGATTCACTCAGTGTCAGCCCAGGCCATCTTAATTGACATAGCTTTGTTCCAGATAGGTTGTAGAGGGTATGTGGACATAATCTTTGTGTCAGCAATGCTTCCTGTGTTCTCTGTACTTTACAGTGCTTGTTTCCTCTGGCTGGCTCCTGTCACACTGCTCTGGCTGTGCAGTATCAGGTGGGATTTGAGCACTGAGGTCACACTAAGGCTTTCATGCCATATTCACCACACATTATCATGAAATTAAAGTGGCCCCTTACAGTCACGCATGGACGCACCACAGCACACAGTGTGAACAGTGTGAAATTCTTTCTCTGCATTTAACCCATTCACCAAGTGAAGCAGTGAGCAGCTAGCAGTGCAGCACCATACCTCACTCAGTGGTACCTCAGTGGTCCTCCTAGCCCTCCTGGGATTTATACTCATGGCGCTAATTGTAGGGCCAACACCTTACCATAAGCCCACCAGAGGATTATTACAGTGAGAAGACATCCATGTTGGAATAATTATACCCCTGAGTCACTGGTATACAGACAAGCCTTATGAATGTCTTATGGTTTTGCATAATAAGGAAGAGTGTCCCACATATAAATAAAGATCATCACAAAAAGGTCAAGTGAGCTTTCCTTATAGCACCGTCTCTCTTAATTAAGATGCTCTTTAATTATGGATAGTCTGGTGAGATTTTCGATCATTCACTGTTTATCAGACACGTGGGCTCACATGTGGGTGGCAAATGGGACACGTGACAAAGGGACAGAGGTCCGTGTTGAAAAGAATGAAATGGGTATTTACAAAATGATGTCTTGGGGGTGAAATAGAGACAAAGCGACGGGATACTGGTTGGAGTTTTATTTTTAATCAAATCGTCATTTATGACAGACTGATATTTTGGCGCGGAATTTGCATTCTAGCGCGCGCAGAGCGGTTGCCATGGAGACAGTCATTAAGTGGCCGCGCGGACATCCCCCCCATACGGACTCCCAACCAATCAGCTGCGGGCTACGGCAAACAGTGAGGGGCAAACGTGGGGGCCGAGTGAACATTTGTTGTTTACTTCTGCGCCTGTGCTGTGTCTTGATTGAGGTGATCTAAAAGTCTCATTCGGGGGATAAAACAAATCAAACACGCAGCTGGTCGCGTTTTAGTATAGCTGTGCCGTTCTTAGAACTCTCCGCGTGCCACTTAGAACGGGCGCGCGAGCTGCTGCCTGGCAACACGCCATTGTCTGTAGAGCCTCGTGCTGAACTGAGGCTGAGAAAGGGTCCTCATACAGAATGGACAAGTATTGGGATGCCTGACATTTACCACATCGTTGCATTCAAATTCATAGACTTTAATTTAAGTTAGAACGCCCTTTGCCCATTAATTATGTAATGCATTTATGAGTTCAGACACCAATGTTGGATGAGAAGAAGTCCATCCCAAAAGAGTACTTTGGAATTTCTGATATTACTGCATGGGTTCAATGTGGAAGAACTTCTTCCACACTGAACCCATGCAATAATAATATCAGAAATTATTTAACTGATAATAGAGAAAGTACTGCATAATTATGATTGTAATAATATTTTTTTTATTATAGTTCAAATGCTCACACTATTTCACCAAATATTGTTAAAAATTTTTAAAGAGGCCATATCCTATTGTTTTTATTGCAGCTTTATTGTTTTCCCTGATAACAGCAAACTCTAATTTGTGATTTTCTGTACTAAGTGACTATTTAGTGACCTTTATCCCACAAAACTAAGTAGGCTGATTTTGTTACTGTGCCTTTATGTTTTATGTAAATGCTCTCTATTCTGATTGGTTGACCGGAATAGTGATTTGTTCAAACTGTCCATAGAGGTTTAATGTGAATCGGTAGGATTAAATGGCTGTAAGCTTATTAAGTAGATGTTTCTTTTTGTGAGGAAAAAGGCCCATTGGCAATATACTTTATATGGAAAAGGAATGTAACATAAATTGTTACCTATATAAAAAGTACATGTTTTGTTTTACATGATATGGGCCTCTTCATGGAACATTTGCTTGCTGAAGCATTGGCATGCAGGCAGAAGTTAAAATGTATTTAATTTTAACCCAGTGGTGCACTGACCTTCAGAACTGCAACCAACTAGAGGTTCCATATTGCATCGTATAACCATCACAGAAGTTGAGAGAATAAGTAAGAGTTTAATACAGTTGTGTTTTATATGATATTATGAATGATACATTTCACACAAGCATGTATTCACTGCTGAATTTTGATTAGTTATTGCTGGGTAAACAAAATAGGACAGGGCTTGTTCATAAACTGATGTGTTTTCAAAGTATGTAGTTGTGATGCAACTTTTTGTGACACTTGAATCCCCTCACCTCTAGACATTGACTAGTGAAGTTCTGTATTTTTCTTTTGACATTATTCACTAGGTGACACCATTAGACAAATTAGTTGTTATTAGCTAGGGTCATGCGCCTACAGGACTACATGCCATACAAATTGTGTAATTTTTGCAAAATATTTAGTAAAATATCTGCCTATGTGTAAAGGCACACCCCACCTAGGGACACCGACATCGAGGTCAGCTGGATGCCTAATAGTTAGGGAGTTTCCCCTGGGATCAGAAGGTTCTCGGTTCGAATACCAGGACTGCTAGCGGTACCACAGAGGCCCCCTGGTCGTTTGCTGGTCTCTCTCCTGGGATGGACAGGGTAGAGACTGCCCAAAACACTATGCTGGGATGTATATGGGTTGGATTACATTCATCAAGTGTAAACTTACAAAGTGCACCTGTGTGGTAGGTGTACCTGATACAATTGTTAAATGAGTACAGTTCCAAAATAGTTCTGTTTGACTGAAAGACATCCTCCGTATGTTCACTAATGGACTAAGGCACATAGAGCAAACAGGAAAAAGATCCATGAGAGCTAATGACTAAGCTTAAGAGGGCCCCAAGCCATACCGTCCAGATATAAAAACAAGTGGCAAGAACAGCCTGTTTTCATGCTTGTTGATTTGTGATTTCACAAAAAAAGTATATCCACATATATCCGCCTATTGTCAGCTATAGATAAATACATAGAACTGTATTGACCATGAAATTGCATAGTTGCAGTAGCAGGAGCATAAAACATCAGCAACACTAAATATAATTAAAAACATTAAAACACTGCAGCACCAGTAAGTTGTTTTTAATTTTTCCTGCTACTACAAACTATTACAAAGTAATCATGATTAGTGTCAGTGAACCTATTCATTTATCTGAGTAGCTGCTTGGATTCTGTTCTGTCACTGCTGTAAGGCTCATTAAAGAGCCTAATAGTGGGTAGAAATTAGCTTTCATGCCACTCCATGTTTTGCTACAATGGACATTAAAGGAAAAAAACAAATACAAGGATAGTGAACCATTTAAAGTATCAAAAAATTGGCAGAAAGAGTTATACGGTGTTAAATATAAAAGCATTAATAAAAGGTTTTACAAGTAGTGTTATTAGTATCCCCTCTAGGACAAACTCAAGTATGTTCCCACGCAATAGAACAAACACAGTTGGACTGTTCTGACCTCTACAATGGGCTTAAAGAAGATCATCATGTACAAATAAAACCGTGAAATACTATTGCGTTATTGCCTCTTCCTTGAAGCTGAGACCCAGACACCCCTTTCCGGATGTACAGTCTGTGTGAGATGTAAGACTCTGAGAGGGGAAATTGGTTAGATATAGGAAAGCAGCAGCCAGCAGATGGCTGTCTGTAAACACCAGCACCTCTGCACTCTGTCAGTGCAGAGATTTACCTCATCTTCTGCACTGAAAAGCCCATTACTAAGTCTTCAAGGGTGGAAAATACCCATTTGAAAAATGTTAGTTAATAATAATTATTTAATTAAAAGTGACCTTTGGATTTAAAAGGTAACTGTCCTTGTATTTTCTTATCACTCCAGCAAAATGATGTTCCTACACCACTTTTTTTCTTTTCAATATGACATCTGGAAATCTGTTTTCCAGTGTACTCACTGTCATACTGCTGTGGCTAAAACGACACAGTACAGACGCAGTGAGCTCCCACTGAGCGCAATATTCAGTGTAAACGTTCTGGAAATGTGGTTAGAGGTGCACAAAAAAGGCCCTGGAGCTTTTCTTCAGATGCTTGGTGCAGTGAGGTGAACAGAAGCCATTTCCATCCAGAAAACTGAATTACTCATGTAATAGCATTTGACTTGTAATCTCAATGTCAAGGAAGAAGAAAAGGAACTTTGCTGTCCATCATCTTGAGAATTAAAGGACCAATTACTCCAGAGAGGCCTTGTACTACATTAAGGATTTTATTAAGAGACCTGTATTACCTGAATTTTTTGTCACATCGATTTATTGCATCTATGTTCTTCCATCACTGTTAGATCTTAAGGTAGCACCACTTCACGAGTGGGTGGTCTAAATATTCCAGCTGCTCTTGAGGTTGAATATTACACCGCTAATGTGGATTTGTTTATTTAACTCAGTCATGGTCAAAGGCTCCCTTTTGTAGCCTGTTAAACTGTCTGCAAAGTGGTCTTGTAAAAGACCTCAGTGACATTTATTCCAGTCTCATTTGGTAGTTCTTTTCACCCCTGCACTCTCTTTTCAAAAGCAGCAATTCACCAAATGTTTGTTAAAGCTACTTGTGCGGAAATTAAAATTGATAAGAAACATTGTTCTTGTATTATGCATGAGCTGGGAAGTTACATTTGTGTTATTGCTCTTTGTGGACTCTTTGTTGAGAATGCTTAAATGTGTCTTGTATTTTTTTGTGTCTTGTAGATTTCTTAACCACCCTGTGTAGAGCTTACAGACTGAAACCAAATGTGGTGGCCAGAACGTGTGCATGTACCATGTTGTTCATTAAGTTTACGTGATTTAAAGAATTACCATGAGTCTATTTTGCCAAATGTTTCAGATAAAATGATAGAACGATTATCACTTGAGGTAACTCATGATGATGCATCTACAATTTATCAAAATATATAGTAAATCAACAGATTCCAAATGTTGTTTTTAGAATTAACTTTAGGTGTTGAGTTGCTTTCTTAAAAATAAAGGTGACAAAAACTCTGCTCCTCAAGAAAAGGTGTGCAGGACCAGAACAGTGCATTCCTGCAAATGAAGATATTGTTGTTTCTCTAAATCAGTGGTTTCCCTGCCCCGCACATTTCCAGTGTATACCCACCAACTTCGAATCAAGAACAGCTGGGTAATTAACTGGTTAGTTAAATGGGTGTGTTTGGAGCGGATAAAAACACATAAAAACATGGACAGTGGGTGCTCCAGACTGTTTGGGAACAAGTGCCTTAAAAGATTTCTAAACCTTGGTCTTGAAGCCCCAATTCTCACATATTAACATACATGATCCAACCAACCACCTGTTTACCAGGCTTAAATTAGTGCGTTAGAGCAAAAAACACCAGAATGTGCAGAGTGGGTGGTTTGTAGCCTTGTAACACAACCCTGTCCCTGTAATGTTAAGGTTCTCCCTAACAATAATGCCAGCGTTCTCCTATGGCATCACTCCAAAGAACATATTTTTCTGTGGCCTTGCACTTTAATAAATAAGGTAATCTTAACACTACGATGGTCTTTGGAATGTGGGCCTCAAGCTCCTGATCTGAGGTTTCTCAGAAAGACTCGAGTCAGTCAGCAGACGTGACTTTTAACAGTAAATGGACAGGACCTTCCCTGAAAACACGCCTCAGGCCATCAGAAGCACGGACGCATACCTGAGAGCTCCATGAAAATCAGGAGGTGTGTCTGCAGTCACCTGTACAAAGTCACTCGGGTCAGTGGGTTCTTCTTGAGACTGATGCTGCCGATTGCACACAGGGTGGGGGTGGAGGACTGGGGGGAGTCAAACCCAGAGCCTAGGAAGGAGGAGAAATCAGAAGAGGTGGTGGAGCAGGGAGAGAGAGAGAGAGCTTGAAAATTGAACCGAGCATCACCAGGGAGTGGGGATGGTGGAAGGCTGCTGTGATCCTCTCCGAAGTGGCCTCTTGTTCTCCCCTCATCCAAAGGCAGGAGCTTAACTGCAGGGGGCGCAGGGAGTGGAGCTAACTTGGCTTGTGGGATTAAAAATCTCTGCCATCTCTCTGACTTGTGCAACGGAGCGCTGCAAGCTGTCTGACAGCCACACGTCTGCAAAGTAAGTGCATCTCTTTTCAGGCTGTGCGAGTGTGCTGTGAGAGAGTACGATCGTGTGTAGGGTTATATTAAGTGAAATTATATGAGCTGATGAAGAGAAAAGAGGAAACTATAGTGAATTAATTCAGCTTCAACTTTGCTGCTTGACCACTACAATAAGCTGCTTTGGAAATTAAAACATTATAATTAGCAATGGCTAGAATTGAATGTTCATATGTAACTGTAAATTTCAGTCATGTTTTTGGCAAAAAAATGTTTGGAAATAACTTGATAGGAATAGTACATAATAAGAAATGTGATGTACATACATGTAAAATGTAAATGGTTGTATAGACTATTAGTAATTGGAGCGTCATTACCAGTAATACTAAAAAGTGTAAAATGTCAGAATTCTAATATAATGTTTTCTATCATCACACCCTACATCCTGCCCCTGTGAGAAAATGGTGTTGAAGCCTAAGAAAGAATTTTCTACTCTAAATATTTATGTATGTGCCAAAGAATAGGGTCTTTTCTGCTGTAGCGCCATTACTTTGACTTCCTAAAATAATAGGAATGATAAATATAAAGTAAATAAATGTTTTTTAACTGAATGTTTTATATGTCTGACCTACATATAAACCTTTCTGAGCTACACTCCTAATTTCTACATGCTTAGTTGAAACTAATGAGGCGAATCTCATTTAGTCCCTTAATTTGATTGCTCAGTTTCTTTATGAGATATTTATTATCAAAGAAAAACAGTGCTTGTTAGAGTTGAGGGTATCAGAACCAAGCAGAATAATCAAGCAGCCGATTTTCCTTGCCGTCATTCTTTAAACACTCTGGCCAGCCATCTGTGTATGAAAACAAAACGATCTAATTTTGGCAAGCTGGCCATACTTCTTTGCCTATTCCGCCTCTTTTCAACCAATTTCACTGGGAACCTGATCCCTATGCAGAGGGCTCCTCTGTAAAAGGTCATATTATTTACAACCGTGTCAGATGGATTAATGTAGAATATGTCCAAATGTATTTCAATTCATTCATTTAGATGTTCTCATTGAAATCTGTTTTTTCGTCTGCTTTTCGTCTAATTCGATGTACAAACAGGGCCAGTGAGCTATAGCTGTCAAAGCATGTTTTATGGGAAGGGCATTAATATTTCACACGTTGCCTCAGTGGGGAAGGAGCAAACTGAGGGGCTCTGGTCACCCACTAAAGGTCAAGGTTCTCTCTGCCACACCAGTTCATTTTGATTAGGATAATAGTTCTGCACATCTGATAATATTAGTCAAATGCAAAGGAAAGCAAAATGGTCTGGGACACCCCCCCCACACACACACACACACCTTTTATAATTGATAGATATTACACGAACTGTCATAATGTAATTGTGGCTAACCTTTACTTTGGGTTGCGCCGTGAGTACTGTTTACCTCTTTACTTTGTGTAAACTGTAATGCTCTCTCCCTCTTTGCATCTGTCACTTATCATTACAAAACAGAAAATGAATCATCTATAAATTATTTGTCAAGTCTGTCTTTAAAAAAAAGCCTGTTTAGATGCATATAAGTGTTTATTGATTATAGCTCTTTGTGGATTGGGACAGGATTGTCTCTGGATCTCAAAGCAACTCTTCAATGCATCTGTTTAAGTTCTTTCTTTGCATTTTAATTATCTGCAAGCAACCTGTTTCTTCAATGAATGCTTCGCAGACAGAGGTTGGTAATTTAGAGAGAGAGAATCCTTCCCATAATTTAGTTCCAGCTAACTGGGCTTACTCAAATCAGCAGCAGCCGTATCCAGACAAGGTGTTTTGCCATAAAAAAGTTGTTTTGCCATAAAAGGCACAAAAGCAAAATGTCATAATTATTATGTATAGTTACTGTTGTAGTGTGGGATACGGTCACATTAATTATATCAACAAGGTGTACTGCAGAAAGTTGCAATATTAAGAATTTTTGGTCCAAAAGAGATGCCAATGAAAGCACAGGAGCTAGGTGCCATGTATTTTTCTTTACTTGTAATTACTTTTTCTTTGCTGTCCCTCCCACCCCCACCCCATCTTTCTCACTAGATTAGGTGTCACAGTAATAGCGTCATCAGCTGCTACTTGGTGAATAATCATGCCCGTGGACTGGCGGAGGCAAGGCAGCGCTGGAATTAAAATGTGTGAAGAACAAAGCGTGCAAAAGACAGAGCAAGCAAAGCATAGCCCCTAGAGAGACCCCTCGCGTTTGGAGCCATGGATTACACAAGTCCAGGCAGCCTCCATGGATGAGAGGACTGCACACAAAATGGATTTGCTTATTGGCCACTTTTCCCACCGTTGCGCCAACTCGAGAAGCGAATCCCTTAGAACACTGTTTTGTAATCCTGAGCCAACTGCATTGTAAGGTTTGACTGCTAAGAATGACAGGTGTGGACTAAATGAGTGGTCCTTCCAACCCTGTGAGCTGGCTGAACACTCAAAGACAAAATGTAGCACGAGCATCGCATGTGACTTATGATTCGGAGTGTTCAATACGGAGACTCTGTCAGTATGGAAGAGCAGACAACGACTTGGATTCAGATTTATGGGAACAGCACTCAGCACTTAAATACGTCATTTGACTTCAACGCCACAGATCTGAAGGAGAATTCAGATACCTACGAGTTTTACATCATTGGCCTTTTCCTCTCCTGCCTTTATACAATCTTACTCTTCCCAATCGGCTTCATAGGGAATATCCTCATACTGGTGGTTAACCTTAACCACAGGGAGAAGATGACCATCCCCGACCTCTACTTTATCAACCTGGCAGTTGCAGATCTTATTTTAGTGGCTGACTCACTCATTGAAGTCTTCAACCTCAATGAGAAGTACTACGACTATGCCATCCTTTGTACTTTTATGTCTCTTTTCCTGCAGGTCAACATGTACAGCAGCATCTTCTTCTTGACCTGGATGAGTTTTGACCGGTATGTTGCCCTGGCCAATTCCATGAGCAGCAGACCCCTGCGCACCATGCAGCATGCCAAGCTCAGCTGCAGTCTCATCTGGATGGCCTCCATCCTGGCCACACTCCTCCCTTTCACTATTGTGCAGACACAACATACAGGCGAGGTGCACTTCTGTTTTGCTAACGTCTTTGAGATCCAGTGGCTGGAAGTAACTATCGGGTTCCTGGTGCCCTTCTCCATCATCGGCCTGTGCTACTCCCTGATCGTGCGCATCCTTATGCGAGCTCAGAAGCACAGGGGCCTGTGGCCGCGGCGGCAGAAGGCTTTGCGGATGATCGTGGTGGTGGTGCTGGTGTTCTTCATCTGTTGGCTGCCTGAAAACGTATTCATCAGCATCCAGCTGCTCCAGGGGACAGCTGACCCTTCTCAGCGCAGCGCTGCCACCCTGTGGCATGACTATCCTTTGACTGGTCATATCGTTAACTTGGCTGCCTTCTCTAACAGCTGCTTAAACCCCATCATCTACAGTTTCCTGGGAGAGACCTTTCGGGACAAGCTGCGGCTCTTCGTGAAGCAGAAGGCCAGCTGGTCTGTGGTCTATCGGCTCTGCCACCACACTCTGGACCTCAACATCCCTGTCAGAAGTGAGTCAGAGGTGTAGGGCTCAGCCAAGTTTATGGGTACACAAGAAATGAGCTTCTCAAACGAGTTTCTGTTGAGATGTGGAGAAAAAACCTTGGAGAAGTTCTTCCGCCAGGACTCGAAGTCACTGAAACTGCATATGCAACAGCAGTGAGGTGGAGGCATGTGCCCACCAACTGACTTAGGGGTGCACAGCTCAGCTTACAATAGCAAGAGCTGAAGAAGCACCATGTTTGGTTTATATCCAACAGAGTGTAATCAATACTCAGTGGAATAAAATGAAACGACTATTCAGGGTAATTCTTTGCAAAGATGTTGATATAATGGATTAAATAGCAAAGAAACAATAACCTGTTGTTTTTTTCTCAAAGTAAACTATAGGTATTGAAAACATATAATGTATCAAAGGTACGTCTTTTATACTCCATGATGCTCAGTGATCTCAAGGTAAGGGAACAAATAAAAAGACATCAAAGCACATGCGATCCTTTTCTCCTGTGCTTCGCTGCAGTGCAAAGTCTTATCTTCAGGTAATTGCTGCACAATGTACATTGTCACTATATATAATTCAAATGTAGTGTAAAATCACTTTTGGTTAAAAATATTTACTGGATAATGCAAGTAGGGTAAAAATTGTTATTATGAGAACTGGCCATGTTCAACAAAACGTGTTATATTCACAGTCCTTACTTGTTCTTCGACTCTGCAGAACTTTCTCACATTCTCAGAGTAAACAAAAGGAGCAAAAGAAGTTAGAACCACCCAAGTTCGTTTGGAGTTCACTGCCCACCTTAGTTTGACATGAACAATGCCTCCAAGTAAATTTGGGTTAAGCAAACCACATTAGGAGGATTAGGGCTCAGAGGTGTTATCGATTCTAACCGCAGGTGTTGGCTCCTGTTTACCAGGGGTAGGGACAGGGGGCAGGTGGTTTGCGGAAGACATAAAGCAGTGTAAACACATTATTCACGACTTCAGTAACCCATCTAGCAGTACTCCATCAGAGGTGTTTATTCAGTCTGGTGCTCTCAGTCACGTCTCTTTTTTCGCCTCCCTGTGTCATTCCCCCATGTTCTGACATCAGATGCTCATCACTATACAAACATTTTCAAAAGTTTGGTCAAATTCTGTTTAACTTATTTTTCAAGTCAAAAGAAGTGCAATAGAACATGTAGAACGCAACTCCAAATTTTTATTACATACATTGTCTAATTATACATTTTAATGCCCCAGTTAAATGTATGAGAATATCAACAAAGCATTTTTGACCAAGGATGTTCAAACTTGTCTTCAATGTACATAACTAGTTAGGACTGACAATCATTTAGATTAAAAATCCACCTGTTAATATTCCAAACACAATGAAGCTGGTCAGTTCGCTTGCCTGTGCTTGAATGTTACTAGAAATATAAACCCCACATCTGGCCATATTGTCAAAGCTGCAAGAGTTGTGGTCATACTTAAGCACAGCTGGTCCAGAAGCCCACACAGAGGTTGGTGTTAATCTCTGAATGTCAGTATATATGTCAGGATAAAGGGGTAGGGCATCTAAATGACATTTAAACATTTTCCCTGGGAGAATATACCGATTTTCCTGCCTCAACAAAATGGATTAAGCCTTTGTACCTCCTCACATACCTACCTGCACAGAAGTGAGGGGTACAGTCCAATCACTCTTCCAGTTTTAACCAGCCGCTCTGCCCTTTTTCAGCCTGGTTATACCTTGGTGTGTGCTGAAACTGCTAATATATTTTCTGACCATTCGACCGGAGATACATTGTACATAATATATATACACACACTGAGATGACCATCTAACCTGATGCCATACATAGCAGAAATGTACAGAGTGTTCTTTCCCATGAAAAGCAGACTGGGAAAACAAATACGAATGCTAGAAGTCATGAATAACCCTGGAGGGGGGAGGGGGGGGTCGTCTTATTTGTTTTTAATGATGATATACACTCAGCTCTTACAAGTCACAGAAGCAATCTTCATTTCCCACCCAAATAATCAATTACCACTGTATGCATCCAAATCTCTGGGAGCTAGCGCTGTTTAGATATAATGTTGACTAAAAAACATTTTTCATCACCACTGAAATTGTGTGTGGTCAAATTCCTATTGGCTTAACCATGAACACAAATAAATGGTTGCTGCGATCCCATTCCCAGACTAGAGTAGAGGACCATTAATAAAATGGCAGTACCACCTAGAACGATACCGTCTGGCCCTGCTGTGTCGTTAAAACTGAACAAAAAAAGATCTTGAATTGCATGAATTTCTTTCTATTTTTGGTTGGGTTCTAAATCCATGAGGGAGAGTTATCCATAACCACTAGAAATGTGACAAGCTTTTTTTGGGCTTCCTGTAACTTCATAATTTCTCACGATAATGACTTTTACTGTTAATTGAGGATATAATCCGATCTGTGTCTGGCAGGGGTGATGTGTTGTGTCGCCAGTGTACAGGGACAGAGTGAGAGAACAGGCTGGGAAAACATGACACACAAGCCAAAAACAAAACACTGGCAAGGCATCAATTGTTTTTCCAGCTGTGATAATGGGAAGTGGCCTGGGAAATGTGAGCCAACCTCTTTTTGGTGATTTGAAAAGGAAGACTTCATGTAAAAGGTATTGCTTAGATAAGCAACACAAGGTCAATAAAAAAACTAGTGTAAAATTGCCCACCCCACACAGGGAGTGGGTATGGGATTTTTGTGGACAGGCCTTGGTTGTGTGTCAGAGGTTCTGTGTCAATCGGGAAAAGCTGGGAACTGCCTAGAGATGTTGAATGTCAGTGACATGGGGCTCAAGACAGAAAGATGTGTAAAAGATAATGTAATGAAGAGCTGGACAGCTGAATAGAATATAAAAATAGGTGGCGCCATACCAGATGCAACGCATGGTTCATCCCAAGAGAAACAGCAAGTGGGCCAAATTCAGTGAGTATGCAGGAAATAAATAGGCAGGACAACAAAATGAGACAGAGCAAAAGGGGACAGAGAGGATGAGGCATAGACTGTGAGAAGTCTGTGACAGTAGGCCTGGACATGCAGCTGAGACTGCAGCGTAGTTCAGAGTTGAAGGTCTCTGACGTCACTGCTACTGGCACATACGTTTTTTCTACAAACTGTCTCTTCTGATGTGGTTAAATCAGAAGCGCTATCAAATTGCTGTTGGATCAAATTCACAGGCACATGAGCAGTTTTCTCAGGTGGGAAAAGTGTGGCAGCATTATTTTCACATTTAAAATAGTATTTTTCAGTGCATGGGTCCCAAGCCAGCAGTCTTTGCACATTTATTCTGAGCACGGTGTTGAGAACCACAAGCTGTTAGGTGACATTCTTTCCATAAATTTTCCGTAATGTGTACAGCAGTGATTCTGCTCATATGCTGAAATAATGACTTCTGAAATGAATCTGCAAACCTGACAAACAAGCCCCAGCTTTCAAATACATTAACCAAAGACATGGGCGTGCAACACCAAGAAAGTGCTGCCATGTCACGGCTAATTAATGGAGTGTGAGTTAATGTATAATCCTGGAGCTGTGCATTCAGGGGAAACTCAAGCCTGAATAATGGATGCAACCTACAATTACATTTACATATTAAAATATCTACTGGAAAAAGAAAAGAGGAAGAAATTAGTTTGGGTTTCAACAAGTCAAGGGAAAATGACCTAAACACCCAAACACTTTTGATCAGGGAAGAAGCTGCCATGACGTTTGATTTGGTTTCATGAAATGCACAGATGAAGGGGTAATTAGCTTATTTGGCAGTTCCGTTAATAGTATAGGACATTAAAGAACTCTATGAAACAAACCCAGGGTAGCAAGTGAAATTTATTCTAACAAGACAGATTTACACCCATGCACGTTAGTGATAGAACTCTGACCTCTAGTGGCTAAACTGGAGCAGACAAGCAGGTTTCCACAAACCCAAAGGCTAGCCAACATCTCAGGGATAATCTTTTCACACACAGGGCCTGCATGGCTAAGGACTGCTCTAGAATCCTAATGCCCGACTCTATTAGTTTTAAAACCTGCAGCAACACTCTACTCTTACGGAAAAGAACAGACACCTTCACCATTTTGTCAAACTACCCAAAAAGGTACAATTCCCTACAACTTGCAACCAAGGCAGGAAAAGGATCTACATTGCCCGATTCTTGTAAGACAGCAGGTTCACACTGACCAATAAGCAAGTTTGAATTTAGGAGGGGAAAATAAATTTGACAAACTTTAAAAGGACACAAATGGACACATGCAGAGCATCCAAAGGAGAGGGCATTCTACCATTTAATAAAAATTGGGAAAAGTAAAGTACCATCAACATTAAAGTTTGAGACAATGGTTCACTGGACATTTTAGATAGCAAACAGCAACATATTGATTGGTAGACAAACCCATGGTTCCCAATAAGAATAAAAATTCACATTGAGCCATGTCTTGAAAAACTGCATTTCCCCTCTTAAACCAGAATTTATCCAAATAGTAAGACTCTGCATACCAAATGCATTCATCACCCACCCCCCTAAAATGTATCCATTACAATACTTGCAGGAAAAGCCAGTACCCTTTTCAAAAGCAGAACAAATGTGGTTTTGAGGGAAAAGTTGTTCCATTAACCAAAGCAGTCCAAGTAGACAAACTGAGGTAGTGAATTTTATTAACAACCCAATAATCAATGTAAAAAGATAAATATTTCTCGGCATGCAACTAATGCTACTCTACAATGAGCACTCCTAACTCTAAATACATTTTTCCACCTGATCCTGAGTCTGTAGGGAATGTACTATAAAATGATGCCGCCATCAGTTTTAAAATCCATTGCTTAAGAGTGTGTTTGGTTAACAAAAAAAATTATTGAAACAATGAAATCCGAATTATGCACGCTCTCCTCGGATTCGCCTTGCAAGCTGGATGTCCTTGGGCATAATTGTGACCCTCTTGGCATGGATGGCACACAGGTTAGTGTCCTCAAACAGACCAACGAGATAGGCCTCACTTGCTTCCTGTTAAAATAATCAAACATCAGCTGAAACGTACTGACCAGCACATACTTGCAAAGACTTGTACATATTACAAATAAACAAATTTAATGGTAACGCAAAGAATTAAACTTGCCTGGAGAGCACCAATGGCTGCACTCTGAAACCTCAGGTCAGTCTTGAAATCCTGCGCAATTTCTCTGACAAGCCGCTGGAACGGCAGCTTGCGGATGAGCAACTCTGTTGACTTCTGATAACGACGGATCTCTCTCAGAGCAACAGTTCCAGGCCTGTGGAGGAAAAAAGTCAGAATGCTCAAGACAGCAATATTCACTGCAGTCTTCAAAGGGATGAGGGAAATGGAGAACCACCACCGGCTTCATGTCTCACCTGTATCTGTGAGGCTTCTTGACCCCTCCAGTAGAGGGCGCGCTTTTCCTCGCAGCCTTTGTGGCCAGCTGTTTTCTTGGCGCTTTCCCTCCAGTTGACTTACGCGCGGTCTGTTTGGTACGAGCCATGATTCCTCAGACGCTGAAAAGTTTACAGTAGTACAAGCAATTAGACGCCTCTTTTTGGCCACACGGCGTTCAACAATTACCCCAACCCCACATGAATTTAGCCAAGGACAATTTTGGGAGGCAAACTTCACATTACTTGCTAGACAAGGACTGGATCGGCCATGGACCAGCGTAAGGTCGCGCTCAAATTACCATGCTCAGAGCAACAGAAATGGTAGCAGTAGGGGCACTTTATTAGAAACACTTCAGCAGCAATCACTTGGCAGTAAAATAACTGCGTTTCATATTTCAAAACGGATACGGTTGAAAGAGTTTATTTGCCTTAATAAAAACTTTTACGCAAAGAAAGAACACCGCATGCCTAGTTTTACAAAGAAAACCAATGTCTCCTAACTAGCAGCATGGCTATCTCATGCCATTTGATCATTTTCATCATCCCTTTAAGGATACCAGTGCAGATCTGATTTTGGCCTCTAGGAGTCCAACAGCTACACCAACCCCTTCAGACAAACCCCTTGTAGGCTAACGACACAGTATTGGCGGGCAAACTGTACATTACTTGCTCGACCAGTCCTACAACACTGTAAGGACACAAACATTAACCATTCGATCAGATATGTAGACACCGCTCCGATTGAGAAGAAGCTCGAACGCAAATGTTTGGAGGAGACAAAATGGCGGCACTGCTTCGATTCGGCTTCCTGTCGATGCTAGCCCACACAGCTCCCAGTCTGAGGGGCTTCTCCTGATTAAATAGTCCCTCAACAGTTTGGATGAAGTAATTATATGAAATAAGAGCCATTTTGTATTCCAGGAGTGATGGTTACACTACTTAAAAGAAAACAAAAAAAAACATTTGAAAGTCTACAACGGGTAAATATAAACTTGGCCAAGTCTCCAGTGCCACTAATGTTCAAATAATATCCTAAATGTTTAAAGTTAAAACCATAAAACCTACCCCAGATGATGTTCCACGACATTTTTGAAGCACCAGTCTCGGTTTTCTGTTTAAGCGCCGTAAACGTTACTCATTGTCCAAAATGGCGGGCAAAGAAAAATCACCAAGTATTTCAGGGGGACAAATAGAACAGCTCTTACACACTAGTAAATGGACACACAATAGCTCTTAAAAATACACAATGTCCACAAAACAGCTCTTCAAACTCTTCCAAACACAACGACCACAGCCTCCTGGCTGACAGACTTCTTTCGATCCGCAAATCGAGACCACACGGATAATAATTCCTCAGTCAGCCTAAAAAGAGCAACTAAGCTGATGTGTTTATTAAAGAAATAAACAAACCATTTTTTTTACTGGTGCGAAACCAAGCACCGCTACAATTAATTCACCCAAATTTTAATTCACCCCAAACTTAACATATACCGTACTGACAAATTATAACACAATTAGAAATACTTTACCTATAGCACTCCGCTCTGGATCTCCAAATGTGTTTGAAATCACTGGTGTGGTGTTTCGAGTATTTATAGCTTTCTGGGGCTGCCGCCACACACCAGTACCACGTGACGCGAGAGGCTCCTCCTTTGCTGTTTCCTCAAAGCAGTTTGTTTCATCCAATGTTTGTGTCCTCAAACGTGTTGAAGGGCCTCGCTGTGTTTTGGTCAGTATTCATCGCTTTCTGCGAACTCGGGCAAAACTTGAGCCATTTATACTGTTTTATACGTGCCAGCCTATTTGTTTAGCTCTAGTTTGTTAGTTATGACAGAAGTTTCTTTATTCGGCCAAAATAGCTCCCATAGAGTTCTCCTAGCAAGTTAATTTTGAGATTATCTGACCTAAAACACCAAATAAACGTCTTCGATTGTGTTTGTATTAGTCAGGCATGTGGTTGATACCAAAGTGCTGGTGTCTGTGTGTTTTGGATGCCTGGTTCAGGATTTCTTGTCCTCTTGCAGGTAAAGTGGCCCTTATAATGAACACACAACAGCGAAGAACACCGTATGAATTTATTAAACCCATTCACAAAGTGAAATTGTTGGCAGCCATCAGCAGGGAGAGCAGTGTGTGGTGACAGCACCTTGCTCCAGGTGAGGCTCAGCGATGTCATAATTAATCCTAGGATTCAAACCAACAACCTTTCTTTCGTAGGGGCAACTCCCTAACCACCAGGCTAACAGCTGTGAAAAAGCACACTTCATCACTGGCCACTAAAAATAGTAATTTAAAGCAGATCCTGTCGTGTTGCGCTACTGGATCTACAACTACTACAAAGAAGAGACAGTCAGAGATTTAAGCCAGCAGGATATTTTCAATTCCTTGGTCAATTCAATAAACGAAATAGTGCATTACATTTTATTTGGATTGCTGTGCCCAGTTATTTCCCCGTACACTAAGGTCATAATCATAATCACCAGCATACTTCCCTCAGAATAGATATGCGTGATCAAAAATAACAGATTACGATATAACTTAATTTATCCAGAGGGAAATTATTGTGTCATTAGCATGCTCAGTGCAACAAGAAAGAATAAAAGATTATAATGTAGTACTGAGATTGCTGTGTGTAATGTGGCAGCAGATCAGCTGTTTAGTCAATATATAAATATCTATAGCAGTGCGATTAGCAGGGTTTGGGTATGTTTGTTCGGATGTGTTGTGCAGTGTGTTCATCAGTGTTGATGTGCAGTGTGTTCGGCAGAATGTTGGTGTGTTGTGCAGTGTGTTTATTAATTTATTTATGCAGCGTGTTGGTATGTTGATGTGTTGTATGTAATATGTTTTGTGTTGATGCGTTTTGAGGAGTGTTCAGTTGTGTTGTTGGTGTGTTGTGTCGTATGTTCAGTTCAGTGTTCTGTAGTGAGTTCAGAGTTGTGTGTTCAGTTCAGCTTTGTTGTGTAGTGTATTCAGTTCACTGCTATTGTGTAGTGTAGTGTGTTTAGTAAAGTTCTGTTTCTGCAGTTTTTAATATTGTCCTGGCGATGGCGCCCGAGAGTGCGAGGAGAAGAGCGGCCCCACGCATGCGCGCTGATTGTTTTGACTGAAAATGCCGTCGGTTTCGAAAACGGCGGCGAGCGCTTCTCCTCAAACCGAGAAACCAACCCACTATACGTGAGTAAAGTCCACATTAAATGCACGAAAACGGGATTTTATAGCAATCCTGTGCCTTTTTTGTATTCCGGTGGCTGCTTGCTGCTTGCTATACTTGGTATTTCCAGATCCTTCGTGCGTTTTAAATATGGTGCTTTTCCCCTTTTGTAAAATCTTCCGAATGCACGTAGCACGCCAGTTTTGATTTAATTGGAATATTATTTCCAGTCTCGGTTAAATAAGTGTTTTTTGTCTTTAATATCGTCAGCGTCGGTATGTGTTGGCAGCTATGTTAAGCCTAAAAGACTCCAAAGTTAAAAACGAAAACCTGGCTGCAGGCTGGACGGACAGGCTTCAACCAGAGAGAACAGTTCTCTAGATGTAGCTGCTTCGTTCTCTCCTTCCTCCGCCTCGGCCTGAATAGCTGCCACTACGCTACTTGCTTTGCGTACGGTCCCGCTGGATGACTGGAGTGGGCGTCGAAGATTGTGCGTAAGGTTTTTTGATAATCGCGAGATGCTTAGCGCGAGCTTTATAGTTGCTCGGGAGCCCATGTTAAATATCCAGAGAGAGACACGCGTTACTCGGTCTTTGTGCCACCAAACTTGTTGAAGGGCCTCGATGTTTGTGTTTTTGATAAACTACCAGTTGATTTGTTTTCGCTCTGACAAAATTTGACCCATTTTATACCATTTTATCCGTGCCAGACAGTTGTACTCCAGTTTTATTTTTTGTGGCACGCTGAGTTTAAGCAGATTCGTTATTTCTCTCAACGCATAAGTTTTTTTAGATGGTCAGACCTAAAAGACGAAACAAAAGCCTACTACTGGGTTTGTTTTGGAGTCAGTCAGGAGGTTGGCGCCAAAGTGAGTTACACGTTGACCGAGTGTTTATCATGCCTGGTTCCTGTAGCTGGTTTTCTTTTCTTCTCTCAGGTATCTAAAAGAGTTCAGGACCGAGCAGTGCCCGCTGTTCTTGCAGCACAAGTGCACACAGCACAGACCCTTTACATGTTTCCACTGGCATTTTCTAAACCAGCGAAGACGGAGGCCGATCAGGAGACGGGACGGGACTTTTAACTACAGCCCCGACGTTTATTGCACCAAGTACGACGAGACGACTGGCATATGTCCCGATGGAGACGAGTGAGTGGCTGTTCGTTTTTTTTGCTATAGCTTGCGCTTAATTTATTTGTGTGTGTGTGTGTGTGTGGAAGAATGGTGTCATATGTGCACACAGACACGAACTCTCCCCCATGCGTGTTGTATTTCCTTTTCTCTGTTGGTTATGCTGCTTTCTTTCATTTGTTCTGTCCACGTTTTTATTCTAACAAGGCAAATTTCACACTTGTGGGACTAATAAAGGATGATCTTTTCTGGTCTAAGTAACTGCGCTCGTTTCTGCTGGTCGCGTTAATCAGTGTGAGCTGAGAGCTACATACTTTTGGTTTCCTTTCCCTTTAAATCATTAGATAAACACAGGTGTTTTAAAAGTATTTTCGGTGAATGAAAGAGCCTTGCTGTTTTGGAGCATGTGTTGTTTCTGCTGTGTTCTGCTGGAGCAGCAGTGCTGCTGGAGGGTTTGCACGCGTTACTGTTGTTGACTTGTCTTTTGTTCTGAGGAGCTTCAGCACACGCCCCTTTCATGAAGTGAGAAGTAAGCACAGCACTGCAGCATGTTCACTCTTCAAAGCATAAACGAAACGAAACTACTGGGATTATCACCTTTCCCTTTTTTCGTAAATTTTTAAAAGCCACGTGGTTATTTTCGTAGGTCGTCACATGTTTGCATGCAGGCTGCAGACACCTGTTTTCACGAAGAGTATCGTTAGGCGTGCTGATTCAGACTACACCTTCCTCTGTACTTGGCGGCCAGTGGCACGGCGTTGGCCATGTCCGATCAGTGCAGTCGTTTCTTCTAGTTCGAGTGAGAATGGCCGCCGCCTGCCTCCTTCCCCCTTCCACCCCTTTCAGGAAATAGTGGAGAACACGCCCTCTGTTTTCTGGCCTCTGATAGGCTCCCTCCTGCACGTAGGTTCCTCTCATTGGCTCGCAGCGGACGTGTTTACTACTTGGTGTTTTCAGACGTACGGTTGAGTGCACTGCAATTGAATTAGTTTCTCTTTTTACTGCTTAAAGTTGATAAATTGCTTTGCAGAAACTGCATATTTGATCTTTTCATTATGTTCAATTTTCTTGCCATATGCAATGTCGTGTCATGGTTTCAAAGTTTTGTGCAATATCGTATTATTGTTATTATGTGTAATAGTCTAACCATGTGAACATCACTACATATCTCAAGATTACTTATAGTAGTGATATCTACAACATGTAAAAAACAAACTTTTACACAATCTGTATAACTGGTAATTCACGTGCATTTATTTATACTAGCGGTGCAACGGATAAAAAAACTCAAGGTTCATGGTTTTAAGTCACGGATTGGATCAATTTTCGGATCAGCAAAAAAAAGGAAAAAGACCACTAATTTATACCAAGCATTTGTGTATTTAGCGTAGTGGATTTCATATGGAGTTATTTTTCTACATGTTTGTTTAGGGATTTATTATTTAGGGATATATTTGGGATTTGTTTCGAATGTATTTTATATTCTTGTCTCTGTGTCTTTGAGTCATAAATTAAGCAAATTCCTCTGGGATCAATAAGGTTCTCTGATTCTGAATTCACTAAAAGGTGACTAAGTTATGTTCTGTTAATATTATTATAACTCTGTTAAGAGATTTTATTGTATTTTGAATCAGAAGAAGCTCCCGGTAAGATCTACAGATTGTGACACAGCAGAAATATAGAGTGTAAATAAATAGGAAGGCAGAATTTTTGCTTCCACTGAAATTGCTTTCTAATTCTCTTGTAGTTTGTGTAGTTTATCTGTTGTCTAACAATTTCTTGGCATATCTCTTGACTTATGTTCACGGTCTTGTGTATGAGTAACAGTCCGAGGGTGCTATGATACACTACGCAGAGTCATTATTTCAGTTATGGTTGGAAAATAATGACCAAAGATATTATATTATTTTTATGATGAGAAGAGTTTCTGAAAGCTTCACTCCTGGCTTCACACTAGACTGAGCTTCATTCATGTAGTAGAGGCGGTCCTGTCATGACATCACAGCTGTTACCATAGAAACTGTTGCTGCCTGAACAAAATGCAGCTGCTATATTGGAGAAAAGTATTGGAAATTTACGACGTTCAATGTTTAACTGTGACTTGCCATTGCGTGATTATTGCTTAGGTCAATTTCTAAGTTTTCTAAGAAATTTTCTATAATGATTGTTTTTATTGTCTGTTGGTATAATTTTTATTTTATGTGGCTTCATGTCATGCCCTCTTGTTTTGTGTATGTAAAGGAGTGTGTGTATGAGAATTTGTCTTAGGCTTCAGTCAGATATTTAATCCCAGCTGATTGAGAGACCATACAATCGATCAGTTCAACACTGGGTGGTTTTTTAAAATGCGCGTATGGCCATCCTAAGTGTGTCTACAGTAGCTATGGACTGTGTCCATGGCTTCCAGTTTTCTTAAGACCTCCTGGTGCAGACTGTTGGGTTTTTTCGAGTATTAGGCTTCATTTTACAGTAACTTAACTTATTCTACAGTTTTTGCAGTCAAGAAGCCAAGCTATTTTCCACTAAATGTGCATCTTTACTTTATGTACTTTATGTACATAAGAATGTTTGCAGAATGCACAACTGTAAATTTGAAATGTGAGCTAACCAGATGACTAACATATTGCTAATTTTCTTGTTTTAGAAAACATTAAAATAACAACATAAAAATGACAATGTTGTATAACTAGTAATAGATGAAATCTGGTATTTATTACCAAAGTACAGAAAAAGAATGTTGTTTAATAACAGTGTTTTTTTTTTTTCTTCTCTGCTTTCTGTGCCAAATAGAAGCAAAGCCTGTGGCAAAAAGAGGAAAAACATGATTTGGCTCTACTAGTTCCCTGCATTACATATGTAGCTGTTTTTATCCTGATGGATTGTTCATGGACACTGCGATATTGTCCTTTTAGAGCAGATGATTTTTCTTAGATATTGTATCATACTGAGATGTTAATTATTGTTGGTCTGCTTGCAAAGTAACCTTTGGATTCATTGTCCATTTTTCTTCCTGGATAAATAGTCTGTGATAATAGTAAATAGTAAAATAATAAAATGATGAGTTGTATTTTATTTGATTTTCTTCGCATATTACTGCTATGTGGAAATACTCACAGACCAAATTGACCAATCTATAAAAAAAAATGATGACTGATGCTAGCTCGTGTATTTTAGCTTGTATATAAGATCACCCATAACTCAGAGTTGCGTGCAAGCCATCATTTACTTGTGATATTTCACACTTCTCTGCCCCTGAGAAACTAAAAACCAATTCTTGCATGTTTTGACACACTGAGCATGGACTGCTCTTCTGTCATGAATGATTTGTTATCTGTAGCCATGTATTAGTTTTACCTTGCAAACTGCTCAATAACTTTAGAGTTAGAAGACTTGACAGTTCAGTGACTGTTTTCTTGTTCTATTTTGTTACATTTACAGAATTAATCATTATCCATCTGTTGGCCTTTGACATGCTGCAGTATAATAATAATTGGTATTCTTTATATTGTTTCACATTTCTCTGCTTTTAGCTGTCCTTACTTGCACCGGACCACTGGTGATACAGAGCGCAAGTACCACTTGCGCTACTATAAGACTGGCACCTGCATCCATGAGACAGATGCCCGAGGGCACTGTGTTAAAAACGGCCTCCACTGCGCCTTTGCTCATGGCCCTCATGACCTCCGGCCGCCAGTCTATGACATTAGGTAAGCGCAATGACTGCTTGTTCATAATTTGAGCAGATTCTGTAAACCTGAGTGTGTGTTAGAAGTAGACTGCTAAGCAGTGGCGTCAAGAATGAATATGAGGCTTTTACTTTGCAGAATTGAAACAGTGAAATTCCTGTTTCTGAGGAAGTCTGGGATTTCTGATGCTGGTTCTTCCATCATGTGACCTGTAATTTAAAGGCTCTGAAGGATGAGTCGACATGTGCATTGTTTTGCTATGGCTTTTTTGTAAATCCCTCTATACCTGACAAAGTTTTGCTCTCTGTTAGCACGTAGGTTATGCTTTGGTCTGATGTGCAACTGTGACAAACCACAGGTTGCAAATTTGACCATGCTTTTCATATCTTGGTTTCTATTTAAAAGTATTATCCCACACTTTAACCCAGTAAAAATGTGTAGCTGTCAATGAACAGTTGACATATACTGACAGGCAGCATTTTTGTAGAAAGCTCAAATTTACAGTGAATGCCTCTCAGTGGTTGAGTAACAGAACATATGAAGACATAGATATGCACTCTCAGCAGTTGCCTAGCAACCAGTTTGTGGAAATCACTGCTGCATCCGTGTTTGAGGTTTCGCATCTAGAGCTCCCAGTTGCTGGTTCTCAGTGCTCCCAAAGCTGGTCTGACTTGCGTAAGCCTCTTTCACAGAGAGATCCAGGCACAGGAGGCTTTGCAGAATGGGCAATTAGGCTCTGGAGAGGGGATCCCGGACCTGCAGCCAGGAGTTCTGGCCAGCCAGGCCATGATCGAGAAGACCCTTATTGAGGACCCACGCTGGCAGGGTGAGCCTCAGTAACCCTTCAGCTCCTACATGTACTCTTATAAAACGCTCACAAACCTAAGGGGTGTGAAAAGGGGTGTGAAAAGTGGAATATGATGCCTGGGCATGTATTTGCAAAGCATGTTTTTGTAATCAGAGACTTTTGTTTACCCCCTTTTTTTTTCAGACACCAATTTTGTTTTGGCCAACTACAAAACAGAACAATGCACCAAGCCCCCACGTCTATGCAGACAAGGCTATGCCTGTCCCCATTACCATAACAGTCGAGATAGAAGAAGAAATCCCCGCAAGTTCAAATACAGGTAGGCAAAGTATGCTCTCATGAAGTGAACTATAGGGCTGGATGGTACTGAGATGTTATTATGACTCCCTGAGTACAACCACACTTTTAAAATAAATCCTTACAAACCAGAGGTATATACAGATACATAATTAGTGGTATGTAGATGGGTAAAATATAAAAAATACTGGTAAATCAGCTCAATGATATGACCTTGGTCTCTCCTCACACTAAATTCGAAGTAAATGAAGTGTAAGAAGGAACAACACCTCGCCATTTTTTTAGAAAAACCCCATGTCACAGTTAGCATCACCACTGCATGTAGTATTTGGTGCAGTGTTCCTCCTGAGCTCATCCCAAATGTTGTCAGCTGGAGTTGGGTCAGGGGACTGATCATGTAAAAAGCTTGTGATTATCGAACCATTTTTTTGTGGATTTGCATGTGCGTTGGATCGTTGTCCTGCTGGAAGATCTAGCCATGTCCCAGTTTTGACTTTTTGGCAGAGAACTAGATTTTCATAAATCTCATCCATGTTGTGGACCGGTGGTTGTATCAGCAGTGTCTTGTGAACTCAAGACACTTACATTTGTGTATATAAGTAAGAAAATGTATTTCTTGACATTTAAATGGAAAATGTTTTATAGCATACAAGTGCTTCAATACAAATAAATTTGTATCTCTAGCTATATTCTTTGGAGAGGGGAGAAAATTAGTCATGTCTCTCCTTCCAGGCCCATTCCCTACCCTAACATTGGATATTTTTTGTTATAAATAGGGTTTTGTTTTCAGTCAGAATTTAGATTTATTTTTACTTGTACATTGTTTTCTTTATTTGTAGTGTTAATATTTATGGAACTGATGAACCTGTTTTAATCTGATTTTTGTTATATGCTCTTAAAATTACACTAGTTGTCTTGTATCTTACTAGTATCTTGTAAACATTAGCCAAGCAGAAACCACATTTCCAAAAAAAGGCAAAATATCTGTTTGTTATTTTGAACGATTCTTTCAAAACAGTCTGAATAGGACAGAAAATGACATACATTACAGTTCAGTATCGTCTCGTGAAAACAATGTGTATAAGGATGCTGCTGTTATATTGGATTGGATTTTCTCATAGATAATAGCGATTGTCATCTATCAAAACAGCTAAAACACAATGTGAAATCAGTACTAGTATTCCATTCTATATGCTGTATTACACAGCAGCAGAAAGACAAGTAGCCAAATGAAAAGGGGGGGAAAGATTTGATGTTTATGAATTTGTCTTGTGATGCATAACAGATCAACTCCATGCCCAAGTGTTAAACATGGTGATGAATGGGGAGAGCCATCAAAGTGTGAGAGCGGGGATAGCTGTCAGTACTGCCACTCGCGCACTGAGCAGCAGTTTCACCCTGAGGTGAGTTGGAAAACTGTCTTTTTAAATTTTTATTACAACTGTTAAATGATTGAATGAGCATTTTCTCAACCTGCTATATTACAGAGGTCTATGTTTATTCGCAGATATACAAGTCTACAAAATGCAATGACATGAGGCAAACTGGATATTGTCCAAGGGGGCCATTCTGTGCTTTTGCACATGTAGAAAGTAAGTGCTTTAAAAAGGCACAATGTTGGACTATCTAAAAGTGTTTTAGGCTAAAGGAATTTTTTCATCTTGCAATTATGTTTCCCTGTACATGGCAAGAGCAGAAAACCTGTCCATGCAAAACATCTAATGGCAATGAGCATGTCAAAATTAATGTTCATGGTCAATACATATTCTGCAGATGAAAATTTATTTGAAAATTGCAGGAGAACTCCTTTCATGTAAAAGTTACTTTATACTGTAATTTCTCTAAATGGGAGTTAATCAAATGTTTGTGTGTTATTTAGGAATTCCCTCTACAGAAGAGACCATGAGCACTCTGCTCACAGCAATGCAGTCAGGCTCTCAGGCCAAGCTAGGCTCCCAGCAATATCCCGAGTGTCCTGTCAGCGAGTGGAGTGGTACCACAAATTCCATCACCAGCAGTGCGAGCAACAATGGCCAAGTAGTAAATGTATGTGTTCGCCAGCCCAAGATTACCTGCTGCACTAAAAGAAAGGGGATGTGTTTCAACACCATTTCACTGCATAGCCAATACACTGAATTCAGTAGTAGGTTAACTCAGTGGTAACTACCTATGGTCCTGTATATTTTGCCTACTAGAACATACCTGACCCAGCTAACCATTTATTTAACCAGCCCTTCCTAAATAGAGCAGGATATTACTCAGATTGTGGAGGGCAGGGATAACCCAGGACTACAGATGGGAGCCACTGGGTTAAGTGATGAAACGGAGTTACTACAAAAGCTCTTATTATTTTACTAGTGTTTGGTTCTATCAAGTTACATTTCCGTTGTTTTTATTTGCAAGTCATTTTGTTTGTTGCAGTCTGTGTTTGAAACGGGAGAGTTGCTTAAGCTCAAATTGGAGCATTCAAATTTAATTTGGAATGAGAAGAAAAGAGATGTTTCTCATCAGATATTGCTCCCAAAGCAGTCATCACTGACTTCAGCAAGTGAAGAAAGACAAAGCCTATAGATTTCGGCTATTTAGGCACATTTTGAAGCCCTCCATTAAGCTCCTTTGTGCTTCTCTCCTTCAGGTGTCATGCTCTAATAGTCCAACTGTAACGCCAAGCTCAGGAAGCACCAGTTCATTGTCCCCAATTGGACCCATCGGCAGGCCCAAAAGCTTTACTAATGGTAGCTTATGTTCAGAGTCCACCACGTCCAGTGTTTCCTCTCCAACATCTAACTATCCCAAAGCTCCGGGCTTTGAACGTGAGGATCAGGTATTCCATGACTCTTTCCGCTCTCTGAAAATGGCCTTTCCTCTAGGACTGCAGGCGTGCCTGCATAGGGCGTGACACATGCTGCAAGCCGCTCTGTTTGAGTTCTGGTTTCTTCAGTTATTTATTGTCTGTTCATTTATTCATTCACTTATGTTTTTCATTCATTTGTGTGGTGCCAAAAACAATGCTTTAGTTCTTTGGTTTTATGTTGATTTATGACAATTGCTGAAAGTTATATACTCATTTTTTGTCAAACAAATACACTGACTGAGAAGTGCATTCAAACACAGTAAATGTAATAAAATAATGTGATACAGCATAACATGTACATGTTTAAAATACTGAGCCTGATGACTTTATTGATAATAATATATGATGTTTCATCATATTTCTATAAAATCATATGAAACCTGGAATTTCCTGGAATACCAGTTAATGCGGTTGAGACAGTGGGATGTTTTTTTTTCTTATTTATATTAATGTTCCTCAATGAAAATGGAGTAGTTTGCAGAATGACTGCTTTAATTATGTGAGGTCATATGATGTGTTATGTGATTGTAGGCAAAGAATCAGAAAAGCCAATGTGGAGAAAATAATCAAAAGTTAATAGACCAAGACAAACAGGTAAATACCCAAGATTTTGTGTTTTAAAAGAATATTTAGTCAAAGTCTAATTTACCTAATTTTGCTTAGCCCAGCTGTAGTTGATGGGGGCAAAACTCATTTGTGTCTCAAATTTGTCCTTTGTAGTTCAGATCTGAAGCTGTGAGCATAATGTTGCAAGCAAACAGCTATTGCCATAAAAGATTTAAAAGATTAAAATACTGATATAATTCACAGTAAATCCTAAAACATAAAAAATCTGTACCACCATAAAAAATCCTGGGACACTTGGGACACTTGTTAGCATTGTTTTAAACTATCAAAGCAAAATATGGACATTTATTTGCTGATCTGCTTAATCTGGTCTAAGTGTAGAGTGGTGAAAATGTAATTACTATCCAAAGCATTTTAGGCAGTGCTTGTCATCAATCTACGGTTTTGCTTTAATGCAGAGACATATACTTTTTCTAAATGTTTCCCGATGTATTTCATTCTGGAAGTGTGACTCTACTTTTCTCTCTGCAGAGCCACAGTGGTGTGTTCTCTGTGGTGAATCCACTTGCGTCTAGCATAACATCAAGCATCACATCCAGCCTGGCCTCCAGCATTGGATCTGACAGTTCCTCACCTACCACCTTATCAACAATGAATGCAAAAGCCACCCCTTTCTATCCAGGGAGCAATACTGTTGAGTCTGTAATAGGTATGTGATGATCCCACTTGCATCATCTCCATCCGCATTGATTCATTCCCTCAGCTCAGGGAATGAATGTCTTTGATGGTAGAGAAGCCAGGCTGAGGGGATGGTAGTGGGGCAGTGCTTCTGGTTCATGTTCATGGTGTTAGGCTCTGTGTGTGTTAGTTGGTTAAGACTTTAGCAGTACAGTAGCAGCTTTATGTTGAAGTGGTTTTGAAAGTATAAGAATTAGAGATGCTGTCTGTTTTAAAAGGCTTTTAGAAGCGACCTGTTTATTATTTGTTGTTTTGTTCAGCTGTACAGATGATTTAATTTATTTTTGCTTCTCTGTCTTTAGGGTCTGCACTTGACCTAAATTTCAGTGACATTAACGTCGCATCCCTTGACAAAGAGCTAGAGGACCAAGACAATAATGGCCTTGGTTTAACAAGTAAGCACTATTTGCTGTTCACGAACTTGTCATGGTTAGGAATATTATGGAAAAATTGCTTAATGTTGCAAACTCTGTATTTTCTCTAAATACACTTTCTTCTTATTTTACTTCTTATTTTCTGCAGGTCAAAGGGTGTTAGGAAGCTCTGCTCCAGTCAACATTCCTGGCTCGCTGGCACGGTCATCCTCTCTGCATTCCTCCTCTTCTCTCTCCGCCTCCCCTCTCAGTTCTCTGTCTCAGTCCCTGTCCCAGTCCCTGCTCACTGGAATGGCCTCTCAGCAGAACCAGCCACAGACAGTCAAAACCACTGAGCATGGCCTTCTAGGGACACCTACATCTACCCAAAACTCTTTAGGTATAACATTTTGACTGTGATATGGGTCCCCTTCTTATTGAAGACTACTGTATTTACAGTATGCAATAAGAATATTTCTGTTTTTTGTGATTTAAATTGTATAACATTTTGTATAACAGGTTTGAATGGTGGAGCTGGAAGCATTTGGGACTTTGTGAGTGGCAGCCTCTCCCCTAGCCCATCTCCCGTGTTCAGCAGCCTTAGCTCCAGCATGGTCAGCTCCAGCAGTGCTGACCTAGGCCGCCTGATTCGTGAACTGGATGAAGCTAAGCGGAAGATCAAGCAGTGGGAAGATGCCTGGCACCAGGTCAAACAGGTCAGAAATAGAGCCTGAAAATGTTGTCATAATTCCAAACATTTGCTGATTTTTCATCATGAAAGGATTTTGACCTGTGTTTAAGCTTGATTATAATTAATAGTTATAAGATTGAATGTGGTCCACTTTAACACATGACAGCTTTGAGGCCACATTTTTGATGTTTAAAGGCATTATTTAAAGATTATTTAAAGCTGATAATTAGTGCTGGGCGATAAAACGAACTCGATTTATTATCGATAAAAAATGAGGACGATCACGATGAAATGCGGAGGCTATAGAACTCGATAAAACTAGTTTGCTCTGTTTTAGAGCATGCGCTGATACAGACAACCCAAGGGCCAATCAAGTAGCACGTTAGGTTTGCATAACAGCCAATCACTGATGATGTTCCAATTTTGCCCCTCCTCTCCTAAAGAGGCGATGTTGTAAACATTAGCAACATGGGCTTGTTTTGAAAGAAAAGGCGTCTGGCAACACTGCCGCACCGGTGAGTGAAGCGGAGAAGGAACAACAACACTGTTACAGATACTTGCTGCAGTCAGTTCTGTCCTGCTTTATTTTGTGTTTGCCCTTTGACATATGTGTAATATTGTACTTTGGTGCCCATTGGTACATTATTATATGGTTTTGTTAATTTGATCTTTGGTATTTGTTTCTTTAAATACTTGAAAATCAATAACATTAAAATTTTAAGGGAATTTTGTATGTAAATAGTCATTTGTTACGAAAAAAATATTTATCTACTAGTATTGTTTTACTGTTTTCATTCTGTTTGCCGGGATAGAATTATATTTATACTTTGATACATTATTTTTATTATTACAGGAACTATAATATTGATAATTATCCATATCAGTCAATACAGGAAAAATTATCGTGATAATTTCTTTTGCCATATCGCCCAGCTCTACTGATAATTATGTTGTCCATTGTTTCATTTTTCAATGCGAATGATTGTTGCCATTATTCCACACCACTATTAGGAAAGTTTGGAAGTTCAAGATGCATGTTATAAGCTACATCACACAGTGACCTATCAGTTTATTGTCTTTAATTTTTGATGCAAGCTAGACCCACAAATAAAAAAAAAGAAAAAGGCTAATCAACTTTATATGTCTTTACTGTCGGTTGAAGGCATGTGAGGCATGGCAGAAAGACGCCCAAGAGGCCAAAGAGCAGGCCAAGTCAGCTGAGGCGGAGCGGCAGCTGGCTGAGCAGAAACGTGAGGACACGGAGCGCAAGCTCAAGGAGCTGCAAGGTGATTTTGACGTGCTTTGCCGCTCCCCCAATATGCCTCTCCTGCGCAGCTATGGGGATCTGGACCAGCTTCCTCTGTCAAAGCTCCACTCCATTCAGAGCCAGCTGCGCTCTGACCTAGACCTCATAGATGGGGTAAGAAGGGCCCAGTCCCAGCCATCACATTTACAATGTAACATATACACACACTGCAGATAGACTGGAGCTGTTCATCTTTACACACAGCCAGGGCTACAAAATAGCATGTACTTTTACCTCAATTTCTGTCAGCAGTGCATTTTACTGAATGGTACTGACTGATCTAACATGTGACTGATATGAATTCTTCTTTTTTTCAACACAGGTAATATATCAGCTTCAGTCAAAGAAATGTATAGTTTGCCAAAAGCATGATCGTTGCATTGTCCTGCAGCCTTGCCAACATTATGTACTTTGTGAGAACTGTGCACCTAGTAAAACAGAATGTCCTTACTGTAAGACAAAAATATTGAAATGGTGATGTACAGTTAATCAAGGTACTATTTAAAGATATAGCCCTTTGAAGAACTACTAATACATATAATGCTTACAGTTTCTACATAGCATTTTTGTGTTTCAGTATTTCATATAGTGATTAAAATTGATATAGTTTTATTAGAATCTAATAAATGGTGTTTGACTGATATATAAAATACTTAAATGCAATACATGTTTTGTACTAGATAGTTCATTGTCATTAAGCATTAAAATTTCCCCGGGAAGAAATGTATTGGCATTCATAATCCGATCCCTGATTTGACTGTTAAGATTTGAAGCATCAGTCAGACATCATTGTTGCTACTAGCTGTGTGAAGAGAATTAATTTCTTGTTAAAAGCACTTTGTTGACCTGGAAATATGTCAAAGGGTATTTTAGAAAATATGCTTTAAGCTGCTTTTGTTTTTTTTGTTTTTGTTTTGTTTTTTGTTTTTCTCCAAGATACGCTAATGTATGAAGCTTTTGTGTGTACTGTGAAACATAGTAGAATATTTCATATTTCTTACTGTTAAAATCATGGTATAGTATATTGTTAGTTTTTGTATTAAATAGTACTAAATGGTAGTTACTACTTTTCATTGTTACTTTCATTTTTCAATCAAATAAGTGCAAATTTGAATGCATTTTAGGCATAACCAGCAGCTGTAATATCAGTAAGGCACATACTGTATGCTAAGGCATTTAGTAAGTTCTCTGTCTTTTAGTGATTTTTTTGAGTAATACATTATGTAGTTGTTAAAGAGCACATGTGTTCTGAGGTCCTCAGAGAGACATTTGACTTTTGTAGGATTTCTAGCCTTTCAGATACATGTGTTAAATTGTATCTGATTCTTGGCCACTCGCTCTCAAGTGCCTTGCCTAATAGAATATTTTAGCGTCTATGAGGAGCTTAGGATTGTAGTGCAAACACCAACAGGTAGTCAGTGCTTGTGCAAAAGTTCTGCAAAGTATGTATTTCTCATTACTCTTATTCATGTTGTGAGCTATTTGAGCGCATACCGGCCCAATTCTACACTCAAGTGTTTTCTCAATATTGAAAACATTGTCAGTGCCTGTGCTCTGACACTAAGCTTAAGTCTTCTGTTCCCATTCCTCACATCTCCATGAGCAATGGTGCTTTTGGGTGCAGCTTCAGTATCCTTAGAAAGGTTGAATCATCTTTTGATTTAAACATTTAGGAATATACAAATCAGGACATAAATATGTGCATTTCTTTGATTTAAAAAAAATATAAATTGGCGCTCTTTTTACATTTGTTTTTGTAATGTTTAGAATTGTAGTGCTCTGTAGAGTTTACAGATTAAAAAAAAAATCCAAGGTGTTTAACTTTTGTTCAGATTTTTGTTTTCTTTCCAAATTTGACAGTGTAATGTGCTTAGGTTAATCTAATTGAAATGACCTACTACTGTGTTATCTGAACTAGTTTTCTTTTCGTTTTTTTTTTTTGGGTCCTTTAATATTACAGCAATGAGTTTGTGCGTTAAACAGTCAGGTACACACAAATGCAAGTTTCTTCTGACATTGGGATAAATTGTTTACTAATAAAGGGATAGAGATTCAGGATCTATAAAGGCCCAGACCTAAGTAGTTTATTTCAGATCTCTGAATAGCAGGATGTGTGTATATAATTTCTCTTCATCTTGCTCTTTTCCCCCACTTGATTCTATCTCCTGTGTTGTTAGTAAATCAACAAGGTCTGTATGTAACTCATGATGGTAACATTTGGCTCAGTTTTGCCATAGAAAAACAATCATTGCATGTCTCAGTGTAAGTTGTGTTAACCAGCTAAAATTCTAGACCACACTGCCAGATGTGTTTGTGTTGAGCTGTTGAGGCATTGCAGCCAACAGCATTGAGGTATTTTTACAATACTTTGAAAGCTTTGAACCGTGTGAAGATCCTTTTTTTATATTGGAATTGAGGGGAAGAATTTTGCAGGTGGTTTTGTGTGGGTATGTCCAGAGTTATTGTGGATCATACTGTAGTATTGTAATGTTTCATACACTCTGGTATTCAATAAATATTTTTTTAGGTATTTAGTTTTAAGGTCGGTTGACAGTTTTGTCTTTTTCAAATGTTTCAGATTGTTTAGGGATTATATCCTTTTGTGAGGTTCCTGGACCACAGTGTAGGAATTAGTTTAAGAAAATGATGCGATTGCTGCGTCTGGAATGTGGCAGGTAATTTACAGAAACAAGAAGTGTTGTCAAATCAAAAATAGACTTGACTCAAATAAACCAAAGTGTTACTGTAGTTTCTTCTTGTTTTTACTTTCAATGTTAAAATGATAAATGATTTAGAATTAATATGACAGTTTTTTCTATGTTTAATTTGACAGGAAACTATGCCAACTTCTTTTGCTGACAATATTAATGGATTTCAAGCTTGTTTTGTAGTTTTACCAAAGACCTTTACTGCTTTTTTGTTTTTGGTTTGTTTGTTTTTGTTCCCCCCTTTTGTATTTTTTTTAAATAACTATTACATTTTAGCACTCAAGTGAATTGGTTAGAAATCTTATTTAAAAATGACCAAAACTAGTACCTTTATACTGATCTGTGCATTTAAAGTAACTAATGAAAGTCCTAATTTTGTAGATTTCTTTCTTTAGTTATTCAGTGACAATTATAGTAACCTACTAGTATTGAATTGGCTGTTATCTGTAGTGAAGGAACGTCATGGATATGAATGAAATTTGTGTTAATATTCTTCAGTGGCCATATGAATTAGTGCTTATTTGAAGTATATAATTTCTTTTTATGCTAATATTACTTTATAGTAAAATTCTTAAATCAGTTTTGAAATATTAGTGGTTGTGCACTACTTGTATGCTGTCAGGAATTTTAAGAGTGTACTTGGACTGTAAGGTGCTTTCTTTAGTTTCCAGTTGACTAGTGTTCGACACTCAAAACATGTTTCATTTTCATTCAAAAATTAATACATGGAAAGCAATGTGTGCTCCTGGAACTCTTTTTTTGGGTCAAAACTTGGTTTTGTTGAATGGTGATCGAATAAAAGGATATTACATAACATCCTTTTATGTATTTTTTTTTAAATCGTTGTCAAGTTAGCACTTGTACAGCTCATAATGGCTGATGCAGACGGTGGGTTGCGATTATCAAAAAAGCATTCAAATCAGACTTTGGCCACGCATTGCACTGAAGTTTTTGCATGTAATATTACTGAATCAAAAAGCTGTGTGATTATACATGTGTGTGTGATTATCCATTTTAGACAATTAATTGTTGATGTCTTGCTGGAATGATATTTGTGTAAGAAACAAGATATCTTCTGAACAAATTTGTGCCTTTGTGTAAAACATGTTTGTAGTATTCGTTGATTGATCAAGTGGCTATCTCAGTCTTCAAAAATGAGCCAAATTTTGGTGCCTTGGGACATTTTATTCCTGTATTCCTTAATGTGCAGGTGTCCTACTGTGGATTTCTACATATTTGTATTCTATTTAAGACTTTCATGTCTTCATCTGTTGGGAAGGTTCAAATTTAAGCTTCCCTTACAAATGAGTGTTGCACAAGCTAATATTGGCATGTTATTTCAGTACAAGATTTATGGCAGAAAATTATTGTCAAAATTAGATTATTTATAGAATGATGTTTCAGATTACCTGAATATGGATCGTGGTCGTTTTCTATGTTTATACAATTTTGTTGTGACTGTGTATGGCCTGATTTGTGAACAAAATTGTAGGTGTTAATGGTGAGAGACAAAGCATTTCTAAACACAAAACCTCAACCACAGCATGAACGAAATCATTCCATTATTTCATATTTGTGGTCCCTTCACTTAAATTACCCCTATGTCTGTGTCAGCCATCACACCTCCCCATCTCTCAATTGTTGATACCACCGTTTGTGTTAATTTTGACAATAATAATTATATCTGAATGGCCAGGCAACTGTTATTAAAGAAAAGCACCATGTAGAAAAGTTTGTTCTTTAGCAATGTGTAAATTAACTGTAATAGAGATGTACCATAATGCTCTGCAGTGGAATAATCTTTTTTGTGAATTGTTTTCTTTTTATTTGTTTATTTTATTTCTATCAATATTGTGATTCTTGAACCTGAAGATTTATGCAATCTTGTACATACATATGTATGAACCTGGTTAAATTTAGCAAGCTAGCTTGGGGAAAAAGTAATAGCTATTACAACTGTAAAAATTTGTAGAAAAATGTCAAAAGAGATGCCACAATTGGAACCACTGTTCCCTATAAGTAATGTTCTCCTTAATCTCACATGGAAACCCTGAACATTGAATGTAATGCTCAAAATGAATAAAAACGGATCACTGGAAAGTAACATAAACATGGAGAGCAGTTGATCTATGATGTAGCACTAGTTTTGTGAATTGCGATAAATGACAAATAAATTTATAAGTTAAACACAAATGCAGTTTTCAAGTTTGTGTATTTATCATTGTAACAATTAGATGAGAATAAGATGTATTTTCTCAGGGTTTTACAGGATAACTAGAATAAAGAGATGTCCAAATTTCAGAGGAAGCTGCAGCTCAGATTTATTTGCTTAAAAGTTCAATATGAGTGACCTTTCTAATGAAGAAACATATCCCTTATTTTGGTACAATATGCATTGATATATAGAACAGCTTATATTCTAATTAGTGTTTTAGCTATACAAATTGCTGTCAGTATAATGCTTTGTGTATGTGATGTCTACACAAGAACATAAAGGATTTATTGGGAGTTCTCTTTAATTTATGGAGGCTTCTTAATGGAACAGTAGAGTGCATTGAGGGATTGTAAGACGAATGAATTTTCATCACTAAAAATTAAGATGGTATTATTTATAATGCATAATCTTTTATTCATAGTGTATCATTTAAAATTGTTAACACGTGTACACTACAGCAGTTATGCAATGGTTTACAGAATTCATGGAATTATTTTTATCATATTGGGAATTAAATAATTTTTGATCTTTAACCTGGTGCAATTGTGTTCTTTTTTGTGATTCTGTAGCAGTTCCTTTAGCTTGTTTTTTAAAAGAATAACATTTGTCTCCGGAATGAGACCTCACATTAGTCTTACATTTGACATTCCTTTCCAACAAATAGGCAAATGTTGCATTCTTATAATACGTCAAATATTATAACCTTTAGTTTTTAAATACACATCTTCTGATGCTGTAGTGTGGTCCTCAAGATTGCTGTGGCACTATAATGTGGTGGCTGTCAGGAGAGAGGCCATCAAACAGATAGCACAGCAATTTCACTGCCTGAAGCACAAAAAGGTAGATATTACTTTTTAAAGAGGAAATACTGAGCAGTGCACTTCTGTTTCATTTCTTACCTTGTTTTCTGTGCTGGGGAAGAGGAGCATCTTTGCCACTCTCACAAAATCTGGTCTACCTCGGCATATGCTGTAATGCAGTAATCAGTGTCTATAATCAATCAGCCATAACGTGTTTGGCATTCACATTTTGCTTCTTTAGAGCAAAGGCTAGTGTTGCTAACAAACACCACGTTGTTTACGTAATTATGTCCCTAAAACCTGATGTATATGTGTTCTAAGCCATACTTCTCAGTTTGATGATTACTTATGTGTTTGATGATCACTATGTGAGATATAGACACACAGTATAAGTTTTGGCATATATTAAAGGACATCTAGTGTTTGTAGCAACATCAGACTCATAATTAAAAAGTACTAAAAACTCAGGTGTGATGATAAATGTCTAACATCCAAAACTGTACCTTTCAAGAATTAATTCAAAGCAAGTCACAGCGTTGTCCTTTTGCAGAGCTAGAATAAGACATGGCCCCCCAGACAGAAATGATTCCTGGGTAAATAAATAGGTTTTATATAAAGAGAATAATATTTTAAAAAATCACAAAGATTCTTTTCAATATAAACCTGCATACAACCACACTAAATAGCAAGTAAAAAACAGCAGACAACTATTAAAAATGCATTGAATAATGATGGTATATAAAGTACAGGGGAGAGTGATTTAGGACACAGCTATACTTCTTAAGGTTTAAAGAGGGAGCCCTCTCACATTAATTGATTCACCACCAGGGGGCCTTAGTAGTTCAAACATGTGTCTCCTCTGGACCATGTCTGGTGTGCACAGCCTCCCAGCCACTAGGAGGCAGCCTATCCTAAGAAGTTGCTCTAGGAGGTCTAAGTGAAGGGGAGGTCTACTCAGCTGTAACAGACTGGAGGGCATGATGAGGCAGGTGGTCTGGCAGAGTGCACTGCGGACTAAGCACCCTGCTGGCACCAAAATACAAACAAACAACTCAGATGTCCTGTTCTTTACAAAGTTCAGATTCGGCTGATAAAACATCAACAAGAACAAAAAACAAAATGGCAATTTATCATGGCATTCTGGCTCATGTTTTGTGAAAGTTAAGAAATGACTTGCCTCTTGTCAATCCTGACACCGCAAAGAGAGACTCAGACAAATTGTTCTTGGCAATGGATGCAATGGTATGAGACAGCTGCCGTTCCAGACTAGCCACAGGGTCTGAACTTAAACTTAGTATCTGAAAAACATAGATATATGTTCAATTTTGGCCTGCAACAGTCATATCTACTGGTAAAATAACTGGTAACTTTGTAACCATTGGACCTTAAGATTAAGATCTAACATTCACACAAAATCCTGGTACCTGGTTGTGCTTCATGAGTGATGTTTGGGCACAGCATAGACCATCTGAGAACATCATTTTAATATCCTGCACAGACTTCTGATAAAACAATGATCCTGAAACAGAAAAGAAAATATTGTATTACTAGCCAGTAGTGTCAGTAAGTGCAGTACCAATATTTAGACTACTTTTGCAGAGGAAAAATCATTACCGGCATAGAGGTGTGGGCAGTTTTGTTCTTTTATATGTACTTTTTATGTCTGTTTCAATTGATCAAATCTCAGAAAACAGTGGATTCTGCTGGGCAGGGGCAAATAATGTCAATTTTTTCATGCAGGTAAATTTCTTATGACAGTGGATCGATGGAAGTTATATATGTGCATAGATGTTATCTGGATATATTGCTGTTCTGCTGTTTTTGCTAAATGACAAAAAATAATTGCATCCCTTTACTGTTTTTTTGGAACAGGATCATACCTTTATTACTATTATGTTTCTCTGGTTGGCTGTGATGAGAAAAGATCACTGCTTTCCTTGTGAGCAAATCTACAAACAAGGAACCTTTCTTGTTTGTACACTACATGATTTTTAATCATGTAGTGTGACACAACAATCTCTATGCAAGTGCTCACCCTACGTTCTGACTCCTTTCCTGCAATAGTGTGACAGAATTCAGTGATGTTGCTAGATCAGACCACATCAGGTGTGGAGTGGTAATATTGACTGCTCCTTAGCTCAAAAACAGCTTTCACATTTGGCCAAATCCCCTAAACTATCGTGGCAAACAACCCCATGTTGTGAAAAATGGTCTAAATTATCTCATACATACGGTGTATTATGAAATATCCAATATGTCCTAACTATTGCTGCAACTACCATAGATGCCGTTGTGCTGTCTGTCGGAACCATAGATGGCCCTCCACAATAACTGGTTTTCAGCACCAGCCGGGTCCTCAGGGCCAAGCAGTTCCAAAAGCATCTTAACTGCATTCACTCTTTGTAGACACAGAGCCAGTGCAGGGCCAGATTTCAAGTACTCCAACTCTGACTCCCTGTCAGTGTGGCCCTAAAGCAATATCATCAAATATATTTAAAAAAAGGGCACACTACAGCTTGTACAGATATTAAGATTGAAAGGTTTGTTAAATGCGTTCAGATGGAACACTAAAAGAGACTATGACCTGGTGCGCTGGTGCATTCATCATTGCATGTGCCATTTTTGAGTCAAGCACAAGCATTCGCAGCCCCACCAAAGTGAAGCCGCTCTGCTGGATCCTGCTTAGGATTTTGCCTAAGCAGTGCCTCCAGACACCGGGCTTGAAGAGTGCCAGAGTGAGAAGAGGCTGCGGGCCTGCAGAATGTAGCAGTACATTTCAGAAAAGCAGCTTTGAATGATGCTCTTTGTCAGAATAAGGTATCACTTACCCTCTGTCATGTAGCTGTAGAAGGACTGACTTTGAAAACCTGAAATTAGACAGACATTTTCAGTGAACTGTTGGTACAAAGTACTTCAAGGAATGGCATTTGCAATTTCTTCTGCACGTAACAGACATACCCATGCCTAGCGTTGGAAGGAATTTCAGCATTGTACGACTGCTGTGATCTAGAAACAAGGGCACAAGTAATTATTCAAAAATAATTATATTTATATATTGTACTCACTTCAGTCTAAATTACGGTGGCTGAGAAGGGCAAAACATATTTACGTTACAAAAACAAATTTACACTCAATTTACAAGATGTGAAACACTTTTACAAATCCAGAAACAAATTTACAAAGATAAAACAAATTTATAAATCAAACGGAAGGTAGGTCCCTTACCAATGACAGGAAGTGCTTATCGATGGCATTCTGTGTCACTCAAAATTTTTAGTGGGGTGAAAGAGTAAGGAGGTTGTGACTGTACCGATATTTTGTCCATTTTGTGGGAACCATTTCAGTCAATTGGCACGCTTTTGTCATTCTTGTGAAAAGTGTTTAGACTTTTTAAAAGACACTGACCAGGCGGGAGAAATAAATGAGTTGACTCACAGAAAGCCATCGATAAGCACTTCCTGTTTAAGGACCTACCCTTTCTGTTTGATTTGCCACTTGTAGAAGTGTTTCTCATTTTGTAAATTTGTTTTTATCTTTTGTAAATTTGTTTCCGGATTTGTAAAAGTGTTTCACATCTTGTAATTGTTTTTGTAATGTATTTTTTTTTGTAATGTAAATGTGGTTTTTTAATGTAAATTTGTTTTTGTAATGTAAATATGTTTTTCCCTGGATGTGGAAAGAAACATAAAAAGTTTGATTTAAAAACATCCCAATCAACTAAATGTTTTACGGTTATTTGTAAGGCTTTTTACCATCAGTACCTAATAAAATGGCCAACTATGTAGCTGTAGAGGCACCTAAAAATAATTGTTCATATTCGCATATTAAACACTGATGCATAGCATATCAGCTGTTTTGATTTACTTATCCTGTCAGTTGAGCTAAAAGAAGAAAACCCCAAAAATCCCACAGACTACTGAGAGAAATTCAGCCAAGACATAAAACCTATTGAGGTTTGGGGCAAAAGATTTGCTTTTTTGTTAGTGAATATAAAAAAATACACAATTATTACATAAGAGTTACACAATTATTGTTGACAGTGAACAGTTTCCAACTTTTATAGTCTTAAAGACAGCCCAACACTGTGGTGTCATACTTTCCTAAAAGATTTTTAAAGCAACACGTATTCTTCTACAATAAATTCCAAGGTAGCTCTACAATATGGGTTTAAGGTGCACCTGGATTTCACTGTATGAATACATAGGATCAATGTTTTTTTGAGTGGTGTGAATGGCCATTTGACATTAATGTTCAGAGAGCATTGATAATAACTTGTTTGACATGTCTGGACAGCTTCTAAGGTAACCTTCACCTGGGATCAACTCTTCTTCTCTGAAGAAAAGTGTGGCTTGTCTGAAGGCCATTTCAGGGGTACACGACATTAGCACACTCAGGTTTCCTGGATAGTCTTGTGGTAAAAGCCTCTGCAGCGTGCCAAATGCCTGCAGCCTCCTAACGACACAGACCAGCGCTGGGTATGATGCCAGGCTCAACACACTGCTCTGCCACAAACGGTCACCGACCTCGTAGGGACTCAGCTCCTGAGCCTGCCTCTGGGACAGCGTAGGCAGCCATTTGAGTGCCAGGAGCTCAAACTTCTCCTCCCCCGCTCCTCATGGGCAAACAACACAAAGCAAAAACCAAATATAAGGAGTGAAAACTGTGGAGCAATATAAGATGGCTGTTCAAAAATGTAATAATTTGGCATGTTAATGTTTTGTGTTTATAATGTGTTGTATTACATACATATCTTTCTAGATTTAAATCATTTTTAGATCTTGCTTTAAGTGCCACATTTAAAATATGACGCATTTTATGGTCTCCATTCACAATGAAGGCCATTCTCAAGTTTTCTCAGTTTATAATCTGCTACAATACTGCTTATCATTCTGACACTGAATCAGTACAAATGTAAATAATAATTCTAAAACCATTTGTAATTCAAAACACTAAATGTCTTCTCAGACTTCTCAGGCTTGTGCCCGTTGGCCCAGGGTAGGCTCCGGGTATCTGTGACCCTAATAAGGATTAAGCGGTTATCGAAAATGAATATATGAAAAACACTAGATGTAGAACTGGGGTAGGATCAATATTAGGTGTAGTAAGAAACTACAAGTAGTCTGTTTACCTGCTGCATTTCCTGTAAGGAGCTTGTGAAGCAGATTTATGCCCTCCTCCATTATCTTGTGACCTGTCAGTGAAAGAATCACAATCTGCTCCAGGTTGCTGCAGGAAGGATACCTGTGTTTAGACAGGATCACACAGCTGAAATCTGGCAATGTCCACATGAGTCCACCTGCAGTAATTAAAGACATATTCTCAGCTCTCACACACCGAAAGCACATAAGTACACAAATTAGACTGATGCTTGCCCACTTGTGTACCGAGGAAGTTGAAGAGATTATCTGTATAAGGCACAGCATGGAAGCACAGATCTGGAAGAAGAAGATCCCCTGCTAGTCTGGTACGGATTATTCCAACCAAGCCTTGCACTGTAAGCTCATTCATCAGACCTTCAAAAAAAGGAAAATTCATATTTTTTTACTTTCTGTCCAGTATTTCAAGGACGATGCTGAGTTCTGTGTAATGTATTATTATTGCTAGTTAATAATTTGTTCAGTGTTTATGATTTAATATATAACCAATATGAACCACCATGTCATATTTCGTTTTACTGTTGATTTAACAAAAGCAAAGTTTACCAACAGAAAAACAAAGCGCATGATCTCTCATTATGATAGCCAGCACAGAAAGAATGGTTTGCACCTGTACCACAACAACCAAGTCCTACAATATGCATTTGTGTTGCTACTTCTGTTTGAGTTATACTTGGGCAATTAATATTAAGAACTTGAGAACAATTTAAAGTGATGACCTCACATCATAACACAAGGTTTGGATGATGAGGCCTGCACCTGTAGATGGGCTGGGATTCTTTTTTTGACGGTCGTGAGGATATCTAATTTAGCCTTGGCTAAATATTGTGACGAAAACCACAATAAATGGCCTGCCATTATGACACTGAAAACAAGGACTGCACCTGTAGACAGGCTGGCACAGTGGTGCAGTGCATTCTCTTTCCTCAGCAGCAGCACAAGGCATTTAGAGTAGAGCTCAAGCTGCTCTCCATCCAGAAACACAGTAGGTGTGTGACAGAATGCTGACATCTAAAACAACCAGACAAGAGGTTCATGACAAACACAATCTCAATCACTGTCTCAGCCTGACTCTCACAGGCAGATCTATGTACGTAAGCATTCATGAGAAGTTTGTGGCAGATGCTTTAAACTGTTTACCTGCTTTGAGGTGAGGCCAAGAGATGAGGCTCGCTTGCGGGAAATTTGTACTCTCTGCAGCCCAATGAGCTGAAAGCCTTTCTTTGCACATGCAGACAGCACATAGCTGTAACAGCATGGTGCAACCACTGGAGACACAATCAGGAACACATCGCCTAAGGGAAGAAGAAGGTTAAATAGTTTTATTTAAATCTACGACACTGTGTCCCAATCATGGTCCTGGAGTTCCACACTCTGCATTATACAAATGATCAGACATAAGCATTGCCAAAACACTCACATGCGAAGTGACTAACATTTATTATTGTTTTACAATGGCACCAGTCAGGGGGTGGGTTAATTAGGCATCAAGTGAGAAGTTGGGTTTTGATGTGTTGGAAGCAGCAAAAATGTGCATATATAAGAATCTGTGATTTTGATATGGGCCAAATCGATCGCTACACTATGTCCAAGCATCACCAAAATGTCTGGTTTGGTCGGGTGTTCCTCATACGCAGTAGTTAGTACCAACCCAAACTGGTCTAAAGAAAGATGACTGGTGGACCTGTGACAAAGACACAGACATAGGATCTCTGGGTTGGACAAGGTAGTCCGATTCACAGAGATGCCACCATGCAACTCCACTCAGCACACCTCCAGTGGTCTTGGGGAGTCCATGCCTCAACCAGTCAGAGTTGTTCTGCTGTTATGTGGGGGGGGCTACACTATCTTTAGGCAGGTGGTTTTGTTGTCATGGCTGATCAAGACTAAACAAAGGAGCGGCCCCACTGGATGTGAAATAGGAAGCACATGCTCTAAGAAACGAATACACAAGTCAGCTTACACTTTAAATTGGCTTTTCATCTTGCACCTACCATATAGGTAGCTACTATATACCATTTCAAAGTTCCACAAATGCAGCACATGTTGACTGACAAAATATGCATAATAACAGCTGAGCTACATTACAGTACAGTCTTATAAACAGCCTAGGTATTTGATTCAATATTTAACCTTTTAATCTTGGCTGAAAGTGTGCTTTTTAAAAACATAGTATTAGAATATTAATTACACACGAATTAGGTTTGGTTCCATTTTATGTGTAAAAATCCAACCAGCACTATATTTGATGGGTGGACTGATAAGCTGACTGTACAGCGAATATACAGCTTCCTCAAGGAGAGATTACACACTCACATGCATCAAATAACACCACATTGTTGTTTTAGGTATTCTAATCCTAGGTTTTATTATATCAGTGTTAGCAGTTGTTTAATTTGCTTTGCACGTGGTGTTTTGGGACAAAGCACTCTTTCTTCTACCTTTCACTGTGGCACAGAGTGTTGAAGGTGCAGAGGTTTCAGTGTAAAAGGCACCATCTTCTTTGTCCTTAAACTTCTGGATACTGTGGTTTACAATAGGAACATCAAAATTATTACATAATTGCCAGATCACAACTATCTGTTTTTTACACATTTAATTGTTTACACATTTAATTGTTTTTTACAATAATTACAATAATTTTTTACACATTTAATTGTTAACTGCAACTGTTAATATCTATCCCAATAAAAATCTCTTTGGTGGAGAAAGCTTTTCTGAGCCACAGTAGTGTTCAAAGTGTTTTTGGACTTACTTCTCAGTTACCATAAGGCTTTTTCTTGGCAGTCTCCCACCAAACCACACGCACATACTTAAATGCACTCGACTAGCTAGACGCGGATAGAGGAACAGTGGCTGATATTTGCTGGGGCAGTACAGGGCATTGATAGATGCTGGGTCAGTCGTCTTAGCCAGCTTCGGGTCTGAGGGCCCAATTATCTCCTGCCACACAGAGCTGGCATATGGTCCACGGATAGTCAGGGCGAGCACTGGTTGTTGAACATACTCCAAATAGTGCTCACCTGTTAGACACACTGACAAAAAATGGTATTTCACCACATATTCCTATCTCATTGCTAGCTAATCCCAGAAACTTCCTGGTTCACTAATCATAACCTCATTTTCCCTTTGTACTTCATCCCAATTTTTAGATAAGTGTCCAAAAAAATAAAAACAAATGTACTTGTGATTGTCACACTATCATGAAGACCCATAGATAAATTAGTGTTGGTCTGCTAACCACCTGATGTATAGTGGTTGAGATATTACTGGAGACATTACCCATATGTTTAAGCATAACTGGTTTTAAAATAATGTGTCTAGCTATTTACCTGCACTATGTGCTAGAAGCTCTTCTGAAGGGTAAATTAATCGAAGGCCACACACATCTAGACCTGCACTCAGTAGAAGATGAAGGGTATAGTGTGTTGCTAAAGGGTCAAGAAACAGCAGTCGACTTCCCAAAGCAACCACTACCTGAGACCAAGAGAGACATTCACAGGCAATGTAAGGAACAATAAAGGGCATTTTTGAGCTGCAAAATCTACTGAGACTGTTGCAAGAAACTAAGTTCTTCTCACCTCAGTGTGAGACGGAGAAGTCAAGGCCTCTGCCCTTCGGCATATTTGTTCATTTGTCTCAAGAGTCTGCCAGTAGAAACCAGGGCTGTTTCCAAAGGCCTTCACAACAGCCTACAGCAAAGTACCAAGTCAGTGCAAACCAACAAAAGACTCAACTATTTGCCTCCTTTGAGTAAAACATTAGTTCAGATAAGGCAAATTAAAACTAATATTAGTTTAATAGGTCACCTCTTTGTCAGGGTTGATTGAAATGAAGCAGTCAAGACATGAAGATGGCAAAGAGAACAGTGCAGGATCAGCATGCTGTTGTAATAAGAGTTTAAGCTGTGGCAACCATGAAACTACTGTCCTCAGCTGGGTCTGAGACAAAAACTTGGACACTCTCTGATAGAACAGAGTCTGTCCCTTTTTCTCATTCCAACTCTGTACACAAAATAAATAAAAACACAATGAACATTGAGACATGCCTCAAAAATAACTGAAAGTTTAGGTATGTCTGTCTTACTCTAGATTTTAGGTTAAGGGGCTGACGTTCTTCAGGAGATACAGCACAGACATAAAGCACCAAGCCATCTCTCCAAAACTGCTGTAGCCCAGCCACCAAAAATGGGTTCCCAGCATGTCTCACTGCTTCCTTCTTTCTACAGCTGTTGGGCTGAACCTAGAATTCACATGACAATAGCAAAAGAGTACTAAACATATTATTGAATCAAAGACAATCAAAACTTGAAGGGGTGTAAAATTGATCTAAGATAGATACTAACCTGCCCTGATTTTGTAATTACAATACAGAAGGTCAACTCACAATAGTAGCAGTTTTCTGCTAACTGACTGGCTAATCAAAAGTGTCCCTGAAACTTACTTTAGACTTTAGAAATGTGCATGCTGAAGACAAACTGTAGATGGCACTATATGTATCTTAATAATTAAAGCCAAGTTGTCCTCAAAGGTAGGGCTAAAATACAAATATTGTAAATTGTAACATATGGGAAACAACATTCACAAACACACACACACACACACACACACACACACACACACACACACACACACACACACACACACACACACACAC
>JBBKCR010000134.1:6359987-6396463 GCA_037577295.1 Ladigesia roloffi | reverse complement strand
CGTTCAGTTCAAAGTTCACTGAAATATGAACGTGTTCAATGAACGCGTTCTTTTGAACTAGTTCATGCACAACACTGATAGGGAGAGTGGTCCGGAAAGCAGGCCAGGCCGCACAGAGATGGGGGTGGTCTTTAGGGAGAACAAGACGCTTTCATACACATCAATACTGCAAGATTAACATTAATCAGATGGGGCAACCACCCAGTCTCCCCCAGCTGTAGCCAAACGTGGCATGGAGGCTGTGCCACCTTTCTAACCTGTCTCCTGAGACTACTACCCTTTGAAATATTTCCCCATTTTGTTTCTCTAACTACCCAGCTGCTCAGGCACTACTTCAGTAGAAAAATATCAGCTGTAGATGAATGTCATGGCCAAAGGTCCACCATTATTCACAGTGTTCCCCTGCTTGTTTCGGATGAGTACTTGAAAAAAAAATTATCTGCAAAAAGATTGTCAAGGTATGTTTGCACTTCAATAAAACATTTTACTTTGTTCAATGACAAAAGGTGTGACTATTTTCAGAAATCTCAATCTCCCTCAAGTTCACCTTTTCATCCTTATGACCTAAACAAGCAAGCAGTTACTGTAACTGAGTAACATCAATTCAGACTGAAAGTAATACACTGATGGTGCACAATATCTTAGCTAATATTACCTACTTAGCTTGGCAGCATCATTTTACATAATTTTCAGAAGAATAATGGTAATCATAATTTTTTTGTGAAGGTCATTAAAGCCTGGCAAGGTAGGGACAAAACATATTCACTTATCCTTTATGGAATGCATTGTGATCATTCCTTGCTGGGTTAAATAGAATTGCATTACTAACAACGAGGCTAAAACAAAGACTGAAGTATACAAAATTGTGTGTTTCGTAGCCAAAAGCCACTTCTGGGTCGTTGCATGTGTACTAGCTATGGGTGGTGTATTGCTTAATGTGCTATAAATACAAGATTTGTAATAACTGGTATTCTGGTATGTGCCAAATAATGTTGAATCTGCTTGAGACTGCAATGTTTGTACGTAACAGAAACAGCACAAATGCTTAACAAAGATGTGTTGCTAGTGACAGCATCCTAGCATACATGTGTCATCAATAGTGTTGTTTTTGGCAGACTGTCTTCATTTTAGGTTTTGCTTCAAGCTCTTATTTTAGTCTACGTCACATCCATAATATTTAGTCTTTTTTTAGTCAGAATTATCTGCAACAATTTTTGTCTAGTTGTAGTCAATCAGAACTGATGCCATTTTAGTCTAGCTTTAGTCAATGAGATTTGCATTTTAGTCTCGTTGTTAGTATAGCAATTCTATTAAACCCAGTCAATATAATATAGATATCTAGTAGAATAGACAAAATCTAAATGTAAAACAAAAAAACTTTTATTCAGCCACGGAAGATACGCTAGTTTGGATTTAGAAAGTACAAACATATAACTTCATTAAAAAGTGCAAATTAAAATATATATGTGTGTCTATTGCCATAAAAACCAGATTTGTAAAACTAGTAAAAATCTTCACCTTCAGTGGGTTGGTCTAAACTTACCTGAAAATTGTTTTATTTCTGAAAAATTCTAGTCCACACAACCAAATCAGAGGCTACTTATAAAATGCTGTGTGTAGGAACAGGAATAATAAATACTTTAAAATAATAATAATAATAATAATAATAATAATAATATGTTTTATTTTATTTGTTATACGTTATTATTAGCAGTATTATTATTTAAAAAAATTAAATATGAAGAAATAACATCCTGTCTCGTTTTAATGAACAAACATCAAGAGATATTTTAGCATAGTTTTTATTTTGTAAACTGCATTTAGTTCTTATTTGTCAACAATATTACATTATATTTTTCATCATTGTTATCATAACATAAACCACTGCTGGGGTGTTTGGTAAGAGCCCTGATAGCAATTGGTCAGCTGTGCAGTGTAATCAGGGGTAATTAGCTTTATGCATATAAGTTCTGTTTGGACCGACTGGATGTCTTTCGGTCCACCCTCACACCCAGCTCAGTATTCTGTTTCTTGTCTTTTCTATTTAGAATCCTAGAGGCCTTCGAGCCTAGTTTCTGTTTTTGAGGGGGGGGGTTTGAGAATAATCCAACACAAAGAAAGGAACATTTCTGCTTTTACTGAGCACAAAGCCCCGCCCTGCCTCAGATAGTGTGAACCACCACATGGAGGCACTGCAGGCGTTAGAAGGGGAGCTGAGCTCTCTCCAGAAGCCGGACAATCGCATATCCGATCAGGTTTCCCAGGCGTGAGATTTTGAATTCGGCTCTCCTGGTCCAGGTAGAAACGCATTCCAAGGGGCTCACAGTACGGTCACCACAGCGGGGGCATTAGAAATCCACCAGCGCCGAGCCTGCGGTCGCCAGCGCCAAGCCCGCGCCAAGCCCGCGCCCGCCATCGTCCAGCCAGCGCCCCCCAGCTTCCAGCCAGTGCTCCCCAGCGGCAAAAGAAATCCCCCAAGCAGCGAAGAAGGGGGACATCTTCACATATTTTTTTTTGGTGGGGAGTACATGGCTCACGGAGGGCCTAGGTGAAGCCGGGGATCCAGGCTCCATGGGACTGGACACTGTGGGGCCTCAGGGGAGCCATAAGGAGGCCTGGAGAAGGGGCCTCTCCCCGGGAAAGGCAATGGGCTCCCGAAAGAGGGGCTTCCTGGTGGAGGAGTCAGCCAGGAGAACAGCAGGGGCGCCCTGCACCGAGAATCCCAGGGGAAGGTACTTTTGGGAGGGGATTCCACCTCCAGGACGATAAGGGTTTCCCCACTGAGGGACTCTCTGGAGGTTGACTCGTCTCCTAAGACAAAAAAGGGGCAGACAGAGGAGCTCTCTGAAGAAGGGCTCCCTGTGGGAACATGGGGACGTGCGAAGGGGTGGAGGTAGCTCAGTGGGTAGGATACTTGCCTCTGGACCATGAAGTCCTGTGTTTGAATCCTACCTCCAGCACCACCACTAGGTCCCTGGGCGAGACCCATAACCCCCAGTTGCTCCAGGGAGACTGTCCCCTGTAGTTAGGAATGGAAGTCACTTTGGATAAATATCTGCTAATTGCCATAAATGTAAATGTAAGGGGCCCATGGGAAGTTGCCCCTTGCCTCCACCTCCCCACCTCCGACATTTTGGGTATAGTTTGTGTGCCCTGGGAGTTGCGTCATGGAGGTGGGGGTAATGTGATGGCGGGTTCCCACTAGAAGGCACCCATAGTTTTTAGTTGTGTCTTTTGAAACCCCTGATTGCACTGTCTTGGTGTCAGCTGGGCAGTGTAATCAGGGTAATTAATTTTATGTATATAAGTTCTGTCTGGACTGACTGAGGGTGTTCGGTCCACCCTCACACCCAGCTCAGTATTCTGTTTCTTGTCTTTTCTGTTTTGAAGTCTAGAGGCCCTCGAGCCTAGTTTCTGTTTTTGAGGGGTTTTTTGAGAACAGACAAACACAAAGAAAGGAACATATCTGCGTTTGCTGAGCACAAAGCCCTGCCCTGTGACAGACAGCTTGAACATTACAGACATGAGCATACATTGCATTGTTTAACTTTTTATAGATTACTTGTAAATAAAATAAAAATAATCTCTGTACACATCTATACGCAGCACAGAGGTCATTTGTTGCTGCTAGACTGAATTATATATTATAAATGACTGTACTGTCAGGTCACTTTTCTTCAGCCTGTATCTTTCCCTGTCTGCTTTACTTTTAAACTTTTTTTTCTTTTCATCTCTGTGTTTTCTGAAGTCTCTTTTTCTCCTATATTTAGCAATTTTCTGGAAATTTGCAAAACTGTTTCACTTCTCAGTCTCTTTCCACAATTGCATGATTTAAAACTCATTTTTGCTTTCTTTTGTATTTCCATTTGGGTCTCTACCTCTCTTATAAAACTATCATCCATCCATTTTCTGTGAGTCAACTGAAAGATTGCAGCTTTTGTAACCACCCCGCATCTGTCGAGCCCCCACCCACTAGATTAGCCGAAGACCCACCATTTTTGTTTTATGAGCACTCATCAGTATGTATATGATGGATACTGACTTGCATCAAAGGTTAAACCAACTCTGGAGAGAAACCTAAACTGCATTTCCTTACCATGATCTGCTTGCGTATTGTTTTCTGTTTGTGCTGGTCGCGCTATTATATGTGCTGTTTGGGGGGGGGTTGCCGGTGTTGGGGAAGTCTTAACAATGGATTGACCGCGCAATGTTTCAAACCGTGGCTAATAGTCAAACCAGTTAATCCCTGCATCCCTAATCACCACACGGCCCCTGATCAGGTGATCAAAAATCTGAATACACATGCACTACACCTGATAGTAATAGACATTTTGACATTGGAACCATGGTAATATGTCAAAAACTGTAGGAGGAGAAGAGAAACCATATTCTAGTAAGAAGACAAAAAATAAATAAATAAATAAATAAGAGGAATAGTAGGTGGTTAGCACACATTCTTTGTCCTCAAATAATAATAATAATAGGCTATAACTGCTTTAGTTACTTTAAGCTGCTTAAATGTAATTTCATTGTACACCAAAACCATCAGAAATTTTAATTATACCATAATAGTTTTGCCCACAGAGCACACTACTAATGTTCAATGTAAATCAGTCAAGGTATTTACAAACCATGTTTAAGCAAGGTATTATTTACCAGTTGTTCCTTCTAAAAATGTAGGGTATTCCTTACAATATCCACAAAAAAACATTTTCATAGTTCATAATTCTTAATCCTTAAATGCATTCTTCGCTAGTGACTTCACATCACTTTCAGATAAATACCAAATAAAATTGTAAAAAATATACTGATTTTTTTATTACTTTCACAGTGTCAATATATTTGCTGTTTGTGTAAAAATTCGTGGTAATATACATGTAGAGTTGGTAACAAACTCTGGATATGTATGAACAGTTGGAGGAAATATATATGCATTTGAAGCTCAAACCTAATTGAAGAATGCAAGCAGTCTTACCCACAGCTTTCAATGAGGCATACTTGTTGAGCTCCTTGCCAGGCTGTGGCTGCTCATAGGCGTGGGAGACTTGTCCCAATGGGGGATACTGTGTCATCGCCTGCATCAGGGCTGATCCTGGGCCTACATTGTTCATCTGGGTGCCCTCTGAGAGATGAAAAAGACAAAAGCCAAAGAATCATGAATAGGATTTAAAAGAGCTCACTCATACTTCTTTGTCTGAAAATAGAACTGTATTAAAGTAAACTCCAAGGCTGTCTGGTGCATATAGAATAAATGCAACAGACCTGCTAGGTTCTACAGGTCTTTAAAGGAATTTGATTTTTCCCCCCTATAAACTACCACTGCCTTTCGTAGATCCTAGTTAAACAGTCTTCCTTGCTTCAAAATACTTATTAGTGGATCTTTGTTTATTTCCAGGATGGATCCATGCTCTTTTAATTCTACCATTATAATAGCCTGCGTAAAGTCTGTATCATGAACCCAGCAACACAACTTTGCTATTCTCTCTTCAGTGTTTCTCCACATGCCATCCCCAGGAAGCCGATCATTAGCCATGGATTTCTGGAGCTTCAGCCAGGCCCTCCTGCGCTAATCCCCATCCGATCGAACCCTTTTGAACTGCTAATGTCAAACCATGTTAATGCCAAAAGCAATGGTATGCTCTTGCTGAGACAGTGTTCAATATCCTTGATAAGGACACTGAATTGAGTTTTCTCCTGATTTGATTCTACATTACTCTGACCTGAAGCTGCCAAGGCTTGTCATCTCGAGGGACACAGCTGGTATAAGTCAGTGCGCTGCACCAGTCCACTGGCGGACAGCTGGTCAATCAAAGGGAGTAGGACAGCATGGCAAATTGCCTGGCCCTCTGCATATTGGCATAGTAGACCAGACAGATATTGTGGCCATTATTTCTAACCGCACTCTGATGAGCCAAAAGAGTCCCCATACTCTGGTGAAGAATTCTGGAATAGTAAATAAACAATATTTATCATCTCAGTGCATTGTTACACATTACTGTCAATTAGGAAACTATAAATAAGGGGAGCTTTAAACATAAGCAGTTCTTTCTCTTCTTCAGAAAGAGGTGTACATATTGAACTCAGGTTGTTGTCTTGGAAATATTAGCCAATTCTTTCCCCATGTCTTGTGATTATCAGTATGAGTTCCAGAGTCTGTGCAGCAGAGTGCAACAAGAAGTAAAATATCCAGTAGGTAATGTTGGCCTGAAGCATTGTTTATATCCCAAACGAGAGGCTGAAATGTAATTTTTGGTAATTCCTAATTTGAATCCGAAAGCTATTTTTTTAACCTAATTTCTTTTTACGAATAAAAACACAAATCCTTTAAGCATTTTTGAGGGTGCTGTGTATGTAGCCTAAATTAAATGTACGGCTATGAAAATCCTATAATTCTATGCAGCATTTTTTTACAAACAAAATCTGTTTCCCTAATTATTACTTTCATGGCTACAGTCTCAAAATGAACTTCATTAACCAGGTATATAATACATCAAATGAATTAAAAAACAGAAAACTAATTGAATTATGTCAATGTCCTAAGTTCTTGAAAAGTAACATTCATTGCCACTGTGCAATCAGAAGGGATGACAAAAACATCCTGTTGCTGAGGCAACGAGGGTGTAATAAGTCCGGGTGTTTCCTGTTTGAAGCAAAGGAAGGAAGTCAGCAGAGAAATGAGAAACCTACTAGATTATGGAAATCGGCCCCTTCAGTAATCATTCTTCAAACACTGACCTTGAAGAACAAAAACAAAACAAAATTTTAAAGAAATCAGAGATAATTAAATCTCAATGTTTTTCTTTAAAAGATAATATCACCCTAAAATGCTAGGAAAACATGGAAGTCCACAGAGATCATCTGGACTCACTTGCTAGCATTCATGCATTGTTTGCCGTGTGCCAGACTGACATTTGAAGTTCTTAACCGAGTCATGAAGACATGCTACTTCATGTGAGCTAGCTACTGCTGCTGTAGGCATGGTGGTAGATAATGATTTTCATATCCACTGACAGTGATTTATCATCTCTTTGATATGACCATTACTCAAATAAATGAATGTACAACCTCTGGTTTATTAGAACTGAAGCAGAGTCTTGGCACCACAAGGCACTCTGCTGATTGTACATCGATTCACATTATTAACATTAATTTTGAGTAATAGTTTCATATTTGCTGCAAACCATGCTCAAACATTCTGTTTGTTAATAAACAGTCAGCAAATATCGCCCATACAGAGTTTGTCAGCCAAAATGTGTTTGTACACTACAGTAACCAGAAAAAGTGAAGGAAAGAATACTGCCCACACTTCTGCCCCACATACAGAGCAATCCTAGATTTCACAAAATGTAATTCTCTCTCTCTCTCTCTCTCTCTCTCTCTCTCTCAACCCCCCACCCCCACCCCATCTCTCTCTCTCACCCAGTTTTATTTTGAGTTGTGTTTGGGATGTCCTCCAATGCTCTGTTGCCATGCAACCTTCACTCAACCACAGAATGGCTGACTTACAGCAAGAATAGCATTCTTTTACTGTCTGTGCCTTTTATTCCCCTGATTGGACACAGTTGGATCTGGGGTGAGGCCAAACTGCTTCTGCTTACACATCATCTGTTTGTAAATCATCACTTTGCTATTTTCTGTTGATGTGGCATCAGCACGATGATGAACAAGTGGTTAGTCACACGGCGAATGCCCGAAGAAGACATTCAGATTTGGGTCAAAATTATTTTTCGTGCAACAAAACCGAGTGGCGAACTGACAGAAATTGCTGTAATTTGTGACTGGCTCTAGAACAAAATAGCCGTTTGTCAGAGGGGAGGAGATGTCGGCTATCACTGAAATGTCACCCTAGCTTCCCTTCCCATCATTCTTCCCTGGCATACCCTTTGATTGGATTTAGGTCGTTTCGGGAGACAGCGACTTAATGAATATGCCAGCTTTAGTTACACATGTTTCTTGGCCTGTATCTCTGCACCCCACAGACAGTGCACCTCACGCGGCTGCTCAACACGATTACAGTTAGCTGTCAAAGCCAGGAGTCAGGCCTTCTAGTCAGAAACCTCACAGACGAGACACAGTGCCATTACTGAAAGCTCAAGCTTTCAACTCTTGAAAGTCATGTTGAAGTAAATAAAGCATGTTAAATTATGCTATGAAATATCCAACTGACAATGTAATGTCAGTCACAGCAAATACATAGCAGTTACTAATTCCATTAAACAGCTCATAGCTGTTTAGAGCTCTGCAGTACGATCAAACTGGTGTCAAAGCTGTCACACAAGTTTAATACTGTGTTGTACGTGCCTTGTTTATATGTGATTCAATTTTACCTTCTTTAACAGGTAAGTAAGATGTAAAATGGCAGTAAAATCATTCAGTCTAAAACTACTAACTAGAGCAGATGCCACAATATTAGAGGGAATTTTCTTAAAGACCCAACTCTGGTAAACCTTGGCCAAAAATAATTCTGGAGGTAGCGAAACACTCTCCTAAGTCTGTCCACCCCAGCCTTATTGATCCACTAATCTCCTTTTTCTCTGTTCTTGCTTTGAGACATCTTGAGGCACATTTCATTTGTTATGCTGTGTCCAACCAATATCAATACTTATTTCTGGAAAGAGAATGGTTTATTTCTAATTGATGCATGACTGTGAAAGAAGCTTTTCATAGTCTTATACATCCAGTTGAATAAGAAGTGACTGGTTTTGTAAGACATTCTATTATGAATAGAAATGGATACCCAGAACAAGTACTAAATCTGTACCAGTTTTTGACAAGTCAATATCATAATATCAATAATGGACAAACGCTGCTGTCGATATTCATGAATGCTAAGTAATAACAATACAGTATTTTAGTATATCTTTTCATGAATTATGGAGAGCAACAATAATGGCAGTGATAAATATCGATAAGCAGTATCAGTATCAATATTGGTATCTGCTAAATCCAATATACTCATCCTTCATTTCACAAACACTGCCCTCAAACTTGAAGAACAAAAAGGTCAGGACTGCACCTTCTCCACACAAAGCAAAGTCTATTTAATATGGCTCCTTAAAAATAAAGCTAGATCTAAAAGCACGCCCACACATGCCCTTTTAGTAATATAACTGTTTTAGCTGTGTCAACAATAAATAATAAACATGCTGTTAAACGTCTTAACAGCATAATCTTCAGAGTACAGTGTAACACATCTAATCTGTCCTTATATTTTATTAAAATCGACTGGTTTCCCCATTTTTATAGTTATGAAAAGAACTGCAGTAGAGCTGTGTTTGGATGATTTGGGGGAAAGATTTAAAATTCCCGTGAGACAATAAGTCGTCTGCTAAGAAGATGTAGTGTTCCCTCGAAGGAAAACCTGGAGTGAACAACAGGGGAGTTAGCAGCTCTCTGGAGAGGAGAATGAAGCCTGACAAAAGGATCCATGAATTAATAATGACCATTGAAACTTTTGAGAAAACCTAGAAATGTGCAAAGAAGGAGAAAACCCAAACCCACTTTCAGCGCTTCTATCTTGTAAAAAAAGGCAAGGCATGGTTTCTGATGGAGAGTGTCGGCCATTCGTACCTTTCCTCACTTGAACATATATATTTTGAGCAGAGATCATCTGTCAAACAAGTGGGGGCAGTGATTCTTCGAAGTCATTGACAGGCTGGTCAAGAGTGGTGAAAGAGAAAATAAAACCTGAAATGGGGGCACATTTTTCCACTATCCCATTAAAACAGTTTTAGTTTTCAGGAGTTTATAATCCATTAATTCAACATTGCAATGATAAAAAAGAAGTTAATAGACAAATTAGGCTAATTAGGACTTCATTTCCCACTGGTCAAAAGAGATATAAGTTCTGAGCTAATTACTTTTGAAGAGGAGCTTGAAATGATCTGTTGTGTCTGATTAAATGTGTGAGGGCTAAGATTAACTCGTTGGACAAGTCTCCTCAGTAGCTTCGCTTAATGGAGGAGCCTGATTCTCACCATTTTAACGTCTCCCATTCCAACTGTTCTTCAGTGTGGTGCTACCTAGTCATCTTTTAGTTTGGGAAAAACACTATATTGTACACTTACAAAACAAATACCTTATATTACACACACTGATGACCATATTTAACTTTCCACCATTCATACAGTAGTTCTACTGCCGGCAGAAAATGACACGCTATTCTAACATGATGAAAATGAGCAAAATAATGTCTAAATCAATTCCACCACAGTATACTCTATTATAACTATTTAACCAGTCTGTGACACAAAATTTCGAAAAGAAGTTCATTTGATTGTAGATAAGGACACAAAGGTTGTCTCAAGCAACAGACCCTGGCTTAAGTGAGTTGAAACATGGGATACGGATACCCTCCAAGATCTCATGAAAAATGCAAAGCAGTATTTTGGGAGCATGATCCCCATGCAGTTCTACTTTTAGAAAGGCAGTTATACTTTTACCCTTAACACATAGTGTATTCCGAAATGAAAACCATAGCTGTTTGAATTCACAAATCTAAAATTTATTGTCAATTAAAATGTTTTCTCAATATTTAAATGTTAGGATCATCTAGAAGGTAATAAATGCTAAAAATATATAGTGTTTGTTGCATCATAATAGAATAAGTACAAACTGTAAATATAAAGTAATTATCACTGCATCTGCAACCAAATTTGTTTTTATTATTGAAAACTCTGATTCCAAACTTGGATATGTAATTATGATGTGGTTACATTTGAAACTAGGGCAAGAAATTAACATACACTGAAAATATCCCAATATGAGTGTAGCCTACTTCACTCCAGTGGAATAAAATTCCAGTGTTGTTCTATGTTGTGCCTTATATTATGCCATAAAATCATTTAGCAGTGAGACCTAATGAATTGTCCACTAAATATTTAGATTTTCATATGCTACTAGCCTAAAATACATTCTATTCTAAACATGGCATTGTCATTATCCTGAAATAAATTGTTTTTAATAAGTCACATGCTCCAAAACTATCAGTGACAGTCTCCTAAACTAATGATGCCTTCATTTTACACCTTATTACTCATTCAAAACACATTTTGATTTTTCATTTTAAAAATTAATGTTTGGAATAAATTTCAGTGAGCTAATATATGAGAAATATGAATACTCAATGCTGAGGGAGCTTCTTACGTGTAGGGTTCTATTTGTGCGTTTCACAATATAGAGGGAAGCAATTGATGCAAACAATAGTCAGCATCTGGGCCCATATGCATGTGTGAGAGAGTCTGTGGCTGTAAAATTAGACACAAACAAAGCATTCCACTTGTCACCTGTACCTATAAACATCTGTTTCGTTTAGTCTAACAGCACTACAACACCAAGCAACACTTCAAATATGACACCAAAAAGCTAACAAACACTAACCACAGCACTCTACAAAATGGTAACTCTACACGACTGCAAACCATGTGTGTCAAAGTGATATTCTAGTATTCGTCTAAAAATAATTATTTATGTTGCCTTATGTTTACAGAATTTAGTAGACTTTAATCTAGTAATCTACATCCATTCTATACCTGTAAAGCAACATTAAGATCAACACCTGCTTATAACCTAGTTACTGCCAGCTAAGTTACACCTTAACAAACCCTGTCAAATGAAAAAGAGGCCAATATGCCAATAAAGAAAAGGTAAGGGTCCATGATTTTTTTATATATAGAAAAACATATAAAAGAGAGGTGTAACAGTAAATAAAAATATTAATATAGTCATGTTAGTACTGACTATATTGAAATTGCCAAGTTTATCTATGGTATACTGACATATTGGAATATTTAACACAGTCCTAAATGGTAAACACTGTAGTCAAAACCCTCTTAGAAATTAATCTCACAGACAAAATTGAGACTGCCTTTTGAAATTGAAGGGCTCAAAAGAATGCTCATTTAAAATAAACACTGTGTCTGCACATTCCAAATCACCAAAAGCTGTATAATACAGGTTAACACAAGAACTTTCATCCAGTCTCCACCCAGATCTGATTAAAACGACATAGGTCAGATGATGACATAAGTCAGACATGCATATCCAAATAAATTCAGTGTAAAAGAAAGGTTAGACTGTACTAGTTGTCTTGTTCAAATACTGTTCCAGGCATACTTTGCTTCAGTCAGTATCTAAATCACCAAATATACAAACTGTTGAGGGGGAAAAGTGGTTATAACAGTGGTTGTACAACTTCAAAACCAATCAGTTCTTACCCCAGGACATTTACACAGGATGAGCTTTAGAACATGCATGTGTTTAATGACATACATTTGTGTTTTTTGGCTATTGTGTTGCCTCCAATCCAAAGTTCATACATGACACTACAATATTTCATCATGTACAACCTCTTTCCAAGACAAAGAGGAAAAAGTCCAGAGACAAAATCACACCTGTGCAACACTGTTGAATGTTTTGTTTTGAATAATGTTTGAGTCTTAAGCAGGGGCTTTAGAAAGGATAGAAAATTCTCACTGGTCTACATACGGTTTTACAATATGTTTGGAATTTCCATCATGTTCAGATTCTGAAAGAAGGTTTTGGGTTCTGTTTTTTAAATGTACAGACTGAGAAATGACATGATATGAATGGAAGGACCAAGAGTCATTAACAAAGGGAAACAGATTTAAAAGCTATGAACGGTTTATTTATGTTTGCAGGGTTCGTAAACAGTGGCATCAAAATCTCTGCTATTTTGGCTGTTGATGGGAGACGGGTTATACTTAGAAAATGAGACATCTAAAAGGTAAAGGGAGTAGATGAAAATGAGCAATATATTTTATATAAACATCCATGCCTGATTGTGGGTTTAAGCTGTCTTTCTCCTGTGCTTTCCCATGGAATTCTTCCAAAAAGTCCCAGTCATCATCAGTGTGATACAGCCTCATGTGGTTATTATAAATATTCAATACACTGCCTCAGTGTGAAATGTTATAAATATTAATGGACAAAGATCCACACAGCAATACCCATAACCCACCTTCAAATATTCCCAAAGCTATTACTCAATACCTCAGTCAGGCTCCTGCAAATGGTTTACGCTCTACCTGGACAGACTAAAAATAAAATTGTCTGAAAATTGACTGATGTGAAAAAAGGAGGCAAGAACGTGGTATTGATATTCAGCCTGACCCACAATGTTTTAACAAATTCAAGAAACAAAGAATGAAAATGTGAAGTGCACATTATGGTTAACAGAGGTGTCTCAGATTATTAATTAGTATTTCACCACTGCCATATATCATGTATTTACAGGCAATACTGTTTTATTATGGTAAATGTCCTGTAATGCAAGATGAGAAGAAAAGTGGACATCCTTCATGGAAATGACAAGTGAGGACTTTTTAGGTTTTTATACCACATGCAGCACCACACATCCTGGCAATTTTCATTTACAACTTTAGTGCATTTCATAAGGGGTCCCAGCGAAATATATCCTATGAATTAAAATCATTTGAATAATCAGAGTCCAGAAATAAGATTTCGTCAAATGAATGATGAAGTATTCTTTTCCCAGATCAATCATGTTTAGCCACTGCAAGCTCTCCTTGCTGGAGAAATCTGCATCAACTCAAGTTGAGCAGTGGTCAAAGCAGCGTTCATCACATTTTAAACCCTGTCCATAAAGTAATGGATCCGTGTGATGGACTTCCTCTGAATTTGTGAGAAAAAAGGTATTCCATGCCATTGAAATATAATATAACTCATGCAATACAAAATACAGCACAAAGTTGGGCTTTCAGTAACTATGCCAGCAATGAAATCCTATTATTCTCATTTATAGGAAGCTTGCCCGTTCTCTTGATGTCCTTGAAGCTGTCTGCAGAAGTTGGGGAGTTGAATATCTGTTAAATAAATTCAAACAGATGATACATTCTGCCAGTTATTTAAAGAGCAACTTCACTTTGGCTGACTAGCTTCTGCAGTACATGACTAAGTGCATATGAGGACAGATAATATAATGTATCTGTCTGGCACACTCTGGTGGGTCAGTGAGTGAGAGAGTAGTATGCTACTCCCTGGTTGACCACCTGTAGTAAAAGAAATCACAAAGCCACAAGTGCTGCAGCAGTGTGAGGAGCCGTGGGATGTTACAGACAAGAGCCTGCTTCCTTCTAGTACACAAGCTGTCTGTCAACATTCCATCTGAGCTCCATCTGAGTGCAGGGTGTCAACTATACCAGGTCAGAGCTCCGCCACTAGCAAAAGAGTGTTTTTTACAGTCCAGAAATGCATACTGCATTGGCACCATGGAACCTTCAGAACAAAACCTTGTGATGGATAGGTGGAAAGTCAAATTAGATTGCAGGAGATTCAGAGAGACAGATGGAAACACTAGTTATTGATTAACACTTATATTTTTTATTTATCCATTCTATCCTTGAATTTTGAAGGCCAGATGCCTTCTTACACTGCCACATTAACACTTCATTCATGCATTGTTTTTGTCATTATTCTGTGTCAATCTTGGTGACCTCAAGTGTCCGCCCCCCCCCCCCCCACCACCACCCCTTTTACTCTTATGTCTTTTTGCTATTTGTGCCCATCTCCAAAGGAAATCTATTTCTCTCTAATACATTTTTAAATAGCATTTTTCCTGCCTCCAATCTTCATTTCACAGTGATTGCGCTTGGGCCTTCGGCTTTGTACGCATATCACTCCTGTCCCCGAAAATGTAACATACATTTTTGATATGGCAACAACAGGGAAGTACTACTGATTGTTTTGTTATTCACATTGTGATTTGAATTGCCAGGACACGCATATAAATACCATGAATATAGAACCAATCATGCGCTTATAATGCTGAGTAGGTCAGAATACACAATCAGGAAAAAAGGTACTTGTTAAATTTGAGTCCCCCAGGGTACTGTATTACTTTCCTTTCTATTTTCATCACTTACTTTTAAGCTTTTAATATGTGAACTGAATAAGTAAGTCTGTGTCTGTTTTACATACAACAACTGCTAAGCTCCTGAGTGTTATAATGAGCTCTCCATTTGTCAATGAAATAAGGGATCAATGAATGCCTGTCTCTGAAACAATTAATCTTTTGTCAGTGAATGCTTATCAATGTCTCCAAAGAATAAGGAACCCACACGGCTTATGTCATCTGAGTTATGTGACAACATGGAGGGGAGTCCAAACTATAAAGCCGTTGCCAAAACTGTACCTTTTGTTTGTAACGTTTGTGCATTTTCATCACTTACATATTTGAAATGAATAAAGACAAACAGAATGTAAAAAGTCCGGGTGTGTAGTGTTAATGCAACTTACACACCTTATCTTTATATAAATTACATTAAAGGTACTATCTTTCTTACTAAACTTTATTTATAAAAAGGGATGATAGTTTTAGGAAATCCAGTGTAATGTTCATGCTGCTCTGAAAGCAACGATAATGATGTGAAGATGAAGAAGAGTTCTAAACTGTAATTATTTGAAAGATATTTTGTGTGGTGCTCTTTAGTTTTAACCTCTAAAAAACAAGTCTTTTTATTTAGGTATTCATCTTATGGCTTATTATCCATTAACTGTTATGAATTATTCAATGTATGTAGTGAAAATAATACATAAGGTATGCAAGATGTGAGATTGTAAAGTTTAGATAAGCACTGTCCAAAGGACTGAGATGCTGCTCACACATACATCTCTTATACAGAACTAACACTAAAGCAGCAGTTTCTTCAAGCTGCAATTTTGGGAGCAAAGCTCAAATGATAAATTATTTTGTCATGGAGTATTCTAATATGAATAAATGTTGCAAATGATGTAGAACACTCATTCAGACAGGAAGAGCAATGATCTAATTTTCCAAACATAAATATGCAAATATGGAACTAGCACACTTCTGTATTACAAAAAAAATTGTGCAGATAGTTTATTTTCCTATTCCTATTTCATCTTAAAGTTAGTGGAGCACAGTGCAGGGAACGGAAATCAAAGAAATAATTTCCTCTGGTTAGGAAAAATGTAGTGCTGTATGCTTGTACAAACTATTCTCTGTAAAATGCTTCCACCTGTTTGCTGTAGATCATCTTATTTAAAAGCATACATTTTAAATATTAAAATAATTTCAAAGGATATAACTTTATACTTCGCAAACAGAAGAAACTCTATCACCTTTTGGAGTTTTCAACTTCAGCCATTTTATTCTTGTGGACTAAAGCTGTTACAGTGTCAGTGTAAAATTAGATGCATTCACCATGTGTGATAGAATACATGTACTAATAAAAATACACAGTGAATCTCACACATTTAGTTTCTGCTGGTTTGATTGAAGAAGAAATGAGAAGACATTTTCAGCATTTAGCAGACGCCTTTACCCAAAGCGACTTTCATTCCTAACTACAGGGAACAGTCTCCCTGGAGCCCAGGGACCCAGTCTTGCTCAGGGACCCAGTGGTGGTGCTGGAGTTGAGATTTGAACCCAATACCTCATGGTGCTCATAGTCCAGAGGCAAGTATCCTACCCACTGAGCTACCTCCACCCCACAAGACAATGTACGACCATGTAAAATGCTATATGTTACTCATGCTACCCTCTTCCAAAATAGGAGGTGAAGTGCTGGTTTCAGTTCAGTAGTACAGTATGTACAGAAAATAATGCCGCCTACTAGAACACAGCACACAGTCTTCTGATCTAGATGTTGAATCCCTTAAAAGAAAAAGTTATCTCCAGCAACAACAAAAGCCACATAGGTTTGTATGGAAGAGAATATTTTTAATTTGATTTTAAATTATTTTGAATGGTGTTGGAAAGTTTTGTTCTGTAGAAGCAAATTAATGCAAAACATTAATTAAAAAGGACATTAATAATCTGTCATTATTCAGATTAATCTGAATAATCTGATTTATATAACTATTGAATTAGTCTAATAATTTATATATGTGCATACATGATAGTAAACCAGAAAAACAACAGTAAACAATGATATTCCTTGCTAGTCCTAATGTACACGATTAGTTAATTATCACTGTTACCTTAAATTAACCTACAAATCTAGACTTTCAACAGTCTTTCAGGAAAATGTTACTGGTGTACGCAGCAGGGTTTTTGCCCTTGTAAGTGCCAATCTGCCGCCTTCAGTGAATCTGCATTAGAAGGCTACAATTCAGTACATCTCTATCCAGCCCGTTGTCAGGCAGTGAAAACATTAATATTGCACAGAATGGGGAAGTGCATGCCTATAATCACCCATAGCCATTTGCAGTCCTAGCAGTGAGGGTGTTTGACTGATGGGGCTTTCTGAAAAGGACTGAGTTAAGTCCACCCACCCCCCGCTGAGCCACAAGCACACTATAGAGCCACATCACACGCTCGCATCAAGCTGATCTCTTTTCCTCTCTCGCCTGATCTGTAGCTTCAGAAGTGCAAAGAATCACACTCTGCATTCACTTTCTGAAACCAGGCCTCGTGTGTCATAATGCTAATTAATCAAAATTTATATGTTAGCATGCTTGTTTTTGAACTCCTGTTTCCGCGCGTTTTAATTATAAGGTGCTATCCTGCATCTACTTCTTTGGCAGTGTGCCAACTGTGAAACAGAGTCCATGGTGTAGACTGCCAGCCACTGCCACAACCATCCACCTCAGCTACTGTTGTGCACAGCCACCTACCTGTCAGCCTTTCTGCTGGCAGGAAATTAACAGATAATTATTCTGGAAGGAGGCAGAGTAAAAGAAAAGGAAAAGTCTCTGTTTAAAGAGGGATGAATAATCTACCTGCCAAATCCCTCTTATGATTCTTCCTTAAATTCATTTACATTTAGAGCGGGAATTTTAGTCAAGGACTGAAACTGACATCTGCATCTTATTTGTCCTCATCATCCTCGAAGTTTTCTGAGGCCATGTTGATGATTGGGAATATGAAGGATGTTTTCAAATACATGGGCAACTGTACCATGTGATGAAGCGGAGTATGTTGTCCTCACATTGCTTATACAGTAGCAAAGTGTGTGGTGTTCAGCGCGAGAGTGGGAGAAGGTCACATAACCAACCATCATCTTTTTAATAATCCATCAGCTGAAGCTCAGTGCTCCCTGACTGCCCACCCAAACACAGATTTTCTAAGAATCTATAAAAAATTGATCATGATGTAACTACATTTTGTACAAAAGCAGAGGTTGCATATAATGAAGGCTGTGTAACCAAGGTTATGTCATGGTGCACCCAACTCTAATTACCAAAACCAGCCTCGTGAAAAGTCACTAAAAAACAGTTGTATCCAACTCTGCTTTGAACATTACACTTTCCTGTTATGTTATTTGCAGGCTATCTTGTATAGTTCTGTTTATTTATTCTGTATGCATACTGTCCAGTACCAGAATGCACGCTTGTATGTACAGGTACAGGTATGTATGAATCCGGGGCTATAACTTTAGGGTGAATATTGGAGGACTTTAACAGGATGTTGGGGTTCAGGGGTATGCAGCTCTGCCAAAAGCTGGGAAATTGCTTTTTGTAATGCAGTCCAGTTCATAAATATTTGGACATTGAAAAAGTCTCCCAAAGCATATTGGACATATAAATAATGAATAGGGTCTCAATTCAGACCTCAGTGAAGACCTAGTGAATGTCACTAGAACACTTGCATTTTTGTGGTTCACACTTGCATTTGTGGGGCTTAAAAATTATTGAATAATTGGCTATTTGGTTGTTCCTTGACCAGATGTGTCATTCCCTAATTATTTCACTAGCATGTCCTACGACTGCCTGTGATGCAAGACTTTATTAGGCTTAATAATTCAGAAGATTCTTAAAAAGAAAGTAAGCACATGTGAGCTCAGAATCCACAAAAGCAAATTTGTCTGTGTGTTTGGGCATGCGGGAGAAACAGAGAGAGAGCAAGAGAGAGGGAGTGTGAGAGAGAGAGAGTGAGAGAGAGTGAGAGACAGGGAGCACGAGAGAGCGCGAGAGAAAGAGCACGAGAGAGAGCGCGAGAGAGAGAGCGTGAGAGAGAGAGCGCGAGCCCTCTCCTCTTGTGTGCACGCGGGAGCTCCTGTCCTCTTTTTTAATTTCTCCAGTACCGACAGCAGAACCGTTACCGGTCTTTTATAATTAGGCACCGGGACCGAGTGAGTACCGGGTTTCGGTACCCATCCCTAGTTATAATCACTGAAGTTTTTAAGCACACCACCCACTCTCCCAAAAATGATGCCTGTCTATCTATCCATCTAAAAACTTAAATGTTGAATGAGTATGTATTTGGCCCTTGAGACACTGCAGAACTAGAGGTCATTATTGAATTAACTGCCTCTTCTCCAGCATTTTCCAGCCTGGATTTTAGTTCTCTGCATCAACATATGTTAATTTGCTTCTGCTATTTAATGGGTGTCTTTTATACCTAAATAAACTATACAGTTTAAGTAAAAGGTTTACATTAACATCTATATAGAAATATGAATTTTGGTAAAAATCTGTTATTGGAAACAGATTAAGGCACTAGGCACATATAATTTCAAGACAGTCCTTAAATGATTGGACACTGAATCTGATCTTGTTTGTTTTGTCTATGTATTCTAGAATGAACTGAAAAAGGCTAAGAGGTAAGAATGCAGAATGTCAACTGCATTCTATCCTATACTCAATGCACCATAAAGAAATCAAAGCCCTTTTAATTATACATTCCCCACGCACAATTCAGAGGAACAACAAAAACTCAACAAATACATCATTTTAAATAAAACTGTCATGCATATCACTTGAGAGCAAAGTGTTTGCAATGAAATGTTGCATGTGTTCCCTGTTGATAGTCCAGTAATGGTATCTAGCAAATTTCAGGTGTTTTTTTTTGCCTGCAGCCTTGTGTTCAGGGTAAGTGAAATGCTCAGTGGGGTCTGAAGCTGGCATTAATGGCCTATGTGCTGAATTTTCTATACAAATATTCAAATAATTTAATTAAAATGTGATATTTAATCATAATTATATTATGTTTATTTATTAGTTGTATGTGGGTATTTTAAATTTTAAAACATATTCATATTTTTGATTGTTTTACACAAAGTTTGGTAGTTTTAATGAAGAGAAAAAGATTGTTACCTGGTGAGTTAATATACATTATTTAATAAAACGGAAAAACGAGTCTGTGGATTTGTGTTTAACTACATAAAGGAGTGAGGTCAAGATCAAAAGCTTTTTAAATCATTGCTTTGAGGCATATATGTTAATTGCCAGTTCAGCTGGATAAAGAGGCAAAATCACAATCCATTGCTAATTTAGCACTTCAGATTTAGCACATAACATTTGAGCCTTTTAAGACATAATTAAAAAAAGGGAATTTATAAAAAAAAAAACAATCATTTCAGCTTCATAAATTAAATTGCAAACACATTAACTTCAATAGGCAAGTGACTGAAGAATTTATTTCACTGTTTTATATCGCATTTGTCCAGATTTAATGACTAGATGTGCTGCTGATCATCTCTGTCAGGGTGTCTGTATGAGTGACTGAGCTCAGTTCCTTAAATCAAATGCTCAGTGTTCAACTGAAGCGTAATGTTTACTACTGTGAATGAGAGGAATATAAGGCACCAAGGCTGAGAGGGTGGCCTATATATCTCCACATGTTACAGGTGCAATGAATAGAATATTTAGTACAAGAATGTGCCAACAAAATGTAGATTGCAGTTCATCTTCATTGATAACCTATGTTTAGTGCAAAAAGAATCCAAGTATCCAAATCCCTGAATTGAAAACTGAGCAATTGAAAATTCATGTCAGAGACTAGTGGGGTTCTGTTGCTGTCAAACATGGTAGTGAAAAATTCTATTATTTAGCAGAGTTACTGTCCTACTGCAAGTTTAGACAGACGTTTTTAAGCTGCTAAGATGCTCCCGTGTACCTCAGAAATCATCTTGCAGCTGCTGTTAGCAGTGACATCATCAATAAAGACAAAGGATCCAGTTCCCAGCATTGAATCATGGACAGTTCTTTTTTCTCTGCACTTTTCTCCTCTAGTACAGGATACAGGATACAATCTTTTTTTCTTATCTGTCCAAAGCCTTTGTCCCAGGGCTATTTTGACTTTTTAAAGTACTTTTTAAATCAAACGTTAACTGGTTCTTTCTGGCTTGTCCTCTCTCTTATAGATTTACTCTCATTGTTCAGCCTTGTGATGCTTTACTGGCATTGACTTTTCTGTTCCCCATGTCTGACAGCAGCACACAACAACTACAAATACTACTTATAGAATGAGGCAAATATGTATAATAGGGCTGTATCTCTCCGCAGTTTACTCAGTATGGACAATATCTACAGGTAAACCTGCCATTCTGCACATTTAGCTCATAGTCATTCATTTCATTTAAAACCCAATGTGCTGGCCTACTCATCCAAAACAAAGAAAATTGTCCAGTTACTCACATACTGCATAGCATGTTTTATGTTTCTATTGCTAGAGCTTACTTTCACTTATTTAATGCTATGTTTCAGTTGCTTTTTGGCGATCTCTGTCTTGTTGTGAGTACAAACAGTAGTCAGCAAAAAACAAGTAGTATTGCCATGGAAACAGCAGCAGAGCTAACCAGGTGGAGCTGCTCATGTAACTGGAGTGCCAGCGAACTCAAAGACTTTGGCAGAGAGGAAAATGGATTCATAGTATGATGCATTTTGTGCTTTCTCCATGGCAACACTGATGCCAGTGTTCAAAGAGTTAAGGTGTATTGCTTAGGGACTCTGGTACTGGTACAACTGTTACCATAGAGATTTCATGGTGAGATTCTTGGAGAGTACTTTATTACAATAAGTCTATGGTAAATTACTGTAAATTAAAACTGCTCTTCTATCTAAATACATTTTACATACTTGGTTAGATTAGTAAAATTGATCAGGCGAGACTTAATATTAGACATTGATGACAACTTGTCTGCTCTCAGCCCTTTCAGGCAGTCTCATTACTGCACAGACACAGTAACTATTGTGGCTCATTAGTTTTTGACGCATTTTTAATTCTGTTCCATCTACTAGGAGCACACTCAGCAGATGATTGGGTTGATTGAAAGTTTACTCCATGGTAATGAGCCTCCAGTATCTAACACAGCCCAGTGGACTGGCAGCCCTGAGCTGACTGTCACTGGAGAAACTGAGCTACGCAAACACAGGCTCTCGGCTGAATTAATTACAGTGTCGTTTGCTGTCGCCACTTCGCTAAGCTACTTCTCATCCGCAGTCGATGGTGGGGAACGGGTGCTGTGTAGTATTGTGTGTAAACTGCAGCTTAAGTGTGGAAAGACCTGCTGTTCTGTTTATTAATGGGATTGTTTTGAGGCTAACGCCACACCTCACTTATTTAGTGAATACCCATTTTCTAAGATCAGTTCATAGCGGTTTCAAGAATAGATAACAAGCATGTTTTGCTTTTTTGGTTAGTGAACAGTCCAGACCATACCTGAATGAGTGTCCTCTTTCTTAATAAAAGACTGGAGGGAGTACAAGCTAGCCAGTAGCCACATTAACTCAGTAGTCTGAAATGGCATTATATAAGATTATACTCTGTGGTACCACACTGTTTTGTAGAAATACACCTAAACCTCTAACCGTGACCTAGCCCAGTACACTCTCCTAGTATAAATCTGCTTTAAAACAATGCCAACATTTTCTCAATGGCCAAGAAATCTAGCACTTAAAGAAAAATACACTTTAATAGCACCATAATGGCTGTATAAACTATACCTATTTAGGCCAGTCACGATAAACAATAAATCAATTAATTGCACAATAATTAAAATGTGGTCGATAATTTTTCCGGCCATTTTCATTTGCATGCTTGTTTTCTTTCCTTATTTTCTCTACCAAAATCTCTATTACCAAAGGACTTTACTGTGGGGCATTGGTCTCTACCACCCCCTCTGGTTTCCTTAGGTATGAACTTTTCTGACAGTTAGCCTAATTGCTAGCCACCACACTGTGCATGTCACAGAGAGGAAATGTTAACGTTAGTTGAGAATCGGAAATCAAATTGGTGTCAAAGCCAAACCAAACAGCTTCAGTGAGGGAGCACTTTGGATTTAAACCGAATGGGCATGGTGAACCACTGTACTAGCTGGTATGTCGCATTTGTGGTCAACTGAAACAAATCCCTGTGGGCCACGCGCGTCCCGTTCGCCTTTTTAATCCGGCCTGAAAATGATCAGTGTCTCTCCGAGTCGCGAGCCGTTAGTCACGGTGCGGGGCCGGGCAGGACCGAGCATGCAGCATGAAGTTACTCAAATTAGGTACGCATTTAAGCTGTGAATACCACTTACGCCACTGCGTAAGGCCATCCCACTTACAGGACGGGAAGATATTTGGGGTTTTTTCAAAGCCAGTTCGTTCAGCTCCCACATGGCTCTTAGCTAATTATCATCTGTAGAAATATGTTTTAGGCAAACTTGGCAAATATAAATGCGTTGTGTGTTGATAAGCCCTTAGATAGTTTTACAGTTGATTTTATATAAAAATATTTGAATTTTATATTTTTATTTTTGGCTGTTTTGCTTTCATATTATAATGTTTGTGACTGACACAGTCCAGGTCTCACTGAGTGTTTCCTGCCATGCAGGTCTTTAACAAATCTGAGTCTATATCTAAATTTATTTATCGCAATAAATTTTGGGACAATTGAACGTCCAGCAAAATGTTGTTATCGTTACAGGCCTATACCTAATGGCTGTATATACTATGCCACAAATGATCAAAAATTATCAAAAATGACCAAAAAAATCTATTACAAATTCTCTATTCAGTTAAAATGACCTGGCAATTACCTGGCGAGGTAATGATGCATACCGTTCCTACTGATGTCACTTTCCTGTAAAGACACTCTATGGGCAAATGTGAGACTATTCCTTAATATCATTTCTGCTTTAACTTCTGTGTTTCCCCTCTCCTCTTCCACTGTAAGAAATTAAGTATTGTTTTGACTTTTTTTTAAAGTAGCCTGTCAGACTTCAATCAAACTTTATTCATTTTTGCCAAATAAGGCATTAATATTTTTCCCTGATTAGGTTTTAACAGACCAGTTTGTTGTAGTTCTATCTATGTATGTCGATTTTAGTTTAACCATTAAAAAGCTTGATTCCTTATCAAAATACTCAGAAGAAGATTCAATCATCAATATACATTATAATGAAAGCCCTAATTACAACCTCACTTTCCCATTTCAGCATAGCAGCAGCCCACCAGTTCCAGCACTTTGCTTTTCCTAAACACACACCCCGCTGAGAGAGGGCATCACACACTTCACCCTCTTGACTCTCCTTCCTTTCATGAGCATTAGTGCAAGCATAAACACATTACATACACAAACACAAACAAACACACACACACACACAAGGCTAAGGATGTGCACTACCTATGCCCTTCTCTCTCAATATTCCCACAACAGCTACCTTTAAATGACCTTTACTTTTACTGTCAGGGTCAAAATGAAAGTGATGTGCTTTCTGTAATATGTCTGCTGCTGAATGGCAAAACATGATGCTAGATTTGCCAAGTAATGCAACCCTGTTTCATCTACTCAAAATCGGTGAATGTTATAACTATTGATGCATGATGACATACATATGAACATTTTCAGATATTTGCTTGAAAAAAATAACACTGACATCGACATCTAAACTGATATTTGATGCAGCATTTATCGCACCCTGGAGAAGAGGAATGTTTTGGTGAGGCTGAAATACTTTAAATGCTGTCATTGTACTCCTGTTTCATGATTATAAATAAATAATGTACATCTTGTATAAATAAATGTTACTTTTTCTTATCCAGGTTGATAATTTCTGCATTTTTTAAATGTTTATCCATCACCATTAGCAGATAAATGAAACATATACATGAAAAATATAGGGTAATGAAAAATAATTTTCTATATACACTAATATATATAAATATTTCTATATATTTGATATCAGAACAGGAGACAAATCATCTAAGACATTTATCAAGATTACTGCTATCCTAAAATCCAGCCTTTTCACTAATGACACTGTATGTCCAATGTTTCTAAAAATGCCACTAATTAGTGAATTCAACTACTTTAAGGTGCATCCCTTGCCAAGGATTTCCACTGAGCACAAACAGCTTGTATAAAGCCAACAAAAGCAATACGAATAAAATGAGTGCTCTGGGGAGGAAGTACATGAGCCTCATGTCACCTTGCTTCAATAGAAGCATTACTTCCAGTGGTGTACACCCATATTCCAGCAATTGCTTCTCTCTAGAGTGAAGAAGCTCCCAAGAACATTTTGGGATGAGCTTGATTGGAATTTGTTATCCAGAACTATTAATACGACATCAGTAACTGACCTCACTAATATTCGTATGGCTGAATGCAATCCATTCCTTACAGCAAAATTCCAGTGTCCAGAGTCTAGTGTCAGGGTGGTACAGCAGTATTTGGGAATGACTCCTTCTTAATACCCGTATTTATATTAAGGTTACCATATTTGATTTCAAAGACTGACACATGCCATTGCTCTTCAATGATATTTACATCCAATTCACTCATTAATTTACCAATGATCATCGCTTTCCAAGTCAGGTTACATCATCATTCAAGTTACATCAAGTCACAGCAGATACGGAATATCACAAACAAACAACATGCAATCTCAACTCTGGTCCTTACACCTCACTACAGAAACAGCTTCATAAATGGCATTCAAGGTAGGCAGCTGGTGAGTTTGCAGAATACTCATTTTAATAAATAGAGATTTGAAATAAAACATATGCCTAATATTTTACATAGATACTAATATACCATAAAAATGTAATATGCATCTCAAACACATGCCTGTAGCATCTGACTCGTACTGCCTGGGCTGATGGGGAAGACTCGGGAGGTGTGTACAGTGAAAGCATCAGCACCACAAGCAGCTTGTTATCACGGTGATTAGAGTCCAGCTTACGCATGCATTTGCCAGCATGCTTCTGAGTGTGTTTGTGAAAGAGAGAGAGAGTGAGAGCGAGAGAGAGTGAGTGAGAGCATCACCGTGTGTATTAGTCAGCCGCTGAGCCCGTGGTAATTACCACCCCTGCGTGTTAAACGATCACTGTAGATGTAAGTGGTGCCGCAGCCCACCGGACATGCCAAAAATGGCCCGCTGTAACAACTTCCCCCTGAGTGAGGGCCAAATCAAGCATCCTAGGATCTGCACACCTCATGAAAAGCCACAGGACCTCGCAGCTGCCTCTACTCAGTGAATAAGCCCCAGCTGCTTCTATTGGATACTCAAAGTGGCGAGTGTCTTCCAAGCAGCACGGATGAAGAGTGGCTCTGTAGGCAATAGTTTGGTGAAAAAAACAAATCTACAACAATTTCCCCTAACCTTAAATGTAATTAATCAGCCAAGATATTGTTGATGTTTCTTGAGTAACTGGTGCTACAAAGCTAATGTGGCTAACAACAAATTGAAGCTCATAACAACATAATTTCAAATCAAAATCAACACACACTTCCTTCAAACCACATCAGGTTGTTAAACAACCTCCTGCAGACTTGACAACGTAGTTTCTAACATGGAATGTCATTCTGGTATATAAAAAATAGAATAAATGTACTCCACAGAATCAGAAAAATTAATCAGAATCAGAAGGAAAGGAAATTGCTAAACTGAGGCAAATGTCTAATGCTTGTCATGCAGTTTAGACTGTGCTAATTGATGGGGTGTACACTCCTGTAACTTGTTAGTTTCATTTGACTCATGGCCCAGCGCAAAGCTAACGGAACAAACTTCAGAAACCAAACATGTTGACAATACCTGAAGTAAGTGGGAAAACAGTGCTATTTTCTTCACAGAACTTTCAGCTGGAAGCACACAGAGAGATTGGCAGTGTCAGTACTTACGCAGATTGTTAGTAGTGGTCCTGGTCTGCAGGCTCTCGTAGGGCTGTCCATGCACAGCCAGGCTCTCTTCACGCTCCAGGTGCTCTCCCGGAGCCGTCTGCCGCATCACCTGTGCCAGTGCTCTATGGAGACACACACAACTTTCATTGCACTGAGGTGTAAACCGACTGCTGGATGGTTTTAAAGTTTGGTGTATTGGAGCTCGGTCACTGCCCAGTGTGTTTTCAATGACAGCTCCGTCAGATACTGAAGTCTCCATTCACAAGTATGACAGATGTCTGAAAAGCAGCAGGGCACTGTACTCTCATGAGCACATCAGTGCCTCCACAATGACAAGCATTGCTTGATACAGTGTGTATTACTCATAGCATATGCTCACAAGGGGATTTGAGAAACCCATGGCTGTCTAAAAATGATTAAAATGATCAAATCTAGAATATTTGGAGCATTGAAGTTCTTATTTAAAACGCTAATAAGTGCAAAGAAATAGGAACATTGAACAAAGCAGAGGTTATTGCAAGTGTGAATATTGTACTGGTATATTTCAGCTCAAGCATGATGGGTAGACTGGCTAAAGAAGAAGCAGATGTCAAAACACATTTTAAAAATTGTCCTTGAGATCTAACTGCAAAGCGAATATCATGAGGGCTTTTCAATCTCGTTCTACTGTATAGCGTAGATTACAGTGTGAGAATTTCTGGACATTAATTTTTCAGACATCCAACAGTTTGTCTTTTTTTATTTCACACTTTCCCAGATGTTTTCTGATAAGAACCCATCTGCTTTCAGAAGAAATGTAATGTTTGATTTAGCTACAAATGTTAATAGGCTAGTGGCTATGTAGCCAGTATATATGTGTGTGCATGTGTGTGCGTATCTCTTCATAATTTCTGTTTACATCTCAAGCAATGACCTATTTATGGAATTGGGGAAAAAGTTCAGTTGCTGACATACATATGCTGAGGCTCAGGGCAACTTCATGTGCCAATTAAGAAATAGGTTACTTGATTTAACACACATTAGCTGTAATTTCAGAGCAGAAATGATTGACAAGCTGTCACATACTGCTGAGGTTGGTGCAGTGGACCTAAATTCCAGTAAAAAGTATCGCTTTTGATGAAACCTTACTGCCCATATTACACTTTTGCCCATATTATGGACTGAGCACTGTGGCTCTAGCTTCTACACTATATAGAGACCCAGATGGGAGAGTAGTATGTGCTGTGTTCGGGTCACCTACCTGGACATGTTTTCCCTGTGAGGTCGATGCGCCTTCTCCAGCCCCAGTTTGGTGAAAATCCCAACCAAGGCCATGATAGCGACTACTCCACATATGACATAGACAATCATGTTGGTCTTATCCTTGGTGGGGTCGTGCGTGGGGTCGTTCTTTTTGGGCGGAGGTCTGCCTGTCATGGACCACGGCGGTGTGTCGTAGTTCTTGCAGGTAGTCTGGTCAAGCCGCGAGGTTTTGAACTCACAGCAGAAGCGGAAGCCACAGGTGCCGCAGCAGTACAGGTAGCTGCCCGTGCGGCACACGAATGGCGGGTCCCACTGACCCATCACGTCGTAGTAGCCGCGACACCTGTCCTCAATGTGCGGGTCCTCGGGCAGTCCGTTCCCCCCGTTGCCACCGTTCCTAGATTCGTTGGAGCCCGACGCCATGAGCGGACCGTCCGGGCTCTTGCCGGGCTCTCCGCCCGCGTCACACACCAGAACTTTCATCAGAAAGTAGCCGAGCAGCAGCCCCGCGCTTTTCATCCTCTCCTGCCCCCCGAGTCCTCTTCTCGCGCCTTCAACGGTCGACTGGAACGGAGCTCATGAAGTGGCGCGCTGCTCGTTGGCCACGAGTGGACCAGCGCCATGCGCCACCGTTGGCATGTTTAGTCAACAATTGGATTATCCAATGCTCAAATATCTGAATATATGATTGTATCTCTCTCCACAACTGGAAACACGGCTCCTCTCCACAACAACTGAAGCTGAAGTCAAGTAAGCCTACATCCCTCCGTCCGTCTCCACTCGCCCGTTGTGCGCTCCAGCGTTCTGTTGCGCCTTCTGTGTTTCCCACCTGTTTTCTGACAGGCCCCGCCACTCTAGTACTGGGATTGGGTGGCTTGTCACACTCACAAATCACAGTGCACGAGGAGAAACATTTCAGCCAATCGTAGACGTGCGAAGGCGGGCCTGGGTGCAAAACAGGTGGGGAAAACAATCCTAACGTTGAACACCTAATGCGTAATGCTAAGAGAGGAGAGGGACCCGAGTGTGGGTAGGTGAGAGTAGGAGACAGAAAGATACACACACGCGCACACACACTCACTCACACATACACACACGCATACACGGAGCGCTCGTAAGCGTGCTTAAGTGAGATACTTATTTTTAAATCAACACGTATCGGAATCCTTTTGATTCTGGATGCCTCACTGGGTTGTGTTTGAATGGGGTTGGCTTGTTCTGAGGGAATCCATGTATTTCCTTTTATATACAGATTAACATTGTACTTTTCTTACTTTCTGTCAAATTCTGACAATTAACATTAAAAAGCAGGCGCCAAAAACGCTTCATTGGACATTATGCCTTTACTATACATTCAAGATCACGTACATTCACAGTACACTTTTCAAGACATATTTAAACCGCTTGGGTTTTCTTTTTTGTCGACTGCATCCCTCTAAAATAAGATATGGGACAAAAATGGCCTTCTACTGGCTTCAAAGGGGCATAGACGATAGAACACAGAAGGAGTAATGTGAAACTATTTACATGTACCTGTAATTGAATTGATTATTTAATTGAACAGGGTCTGTGATTGTAAAGAGCCATGAATTTACAGATATTCTGTAAATTACATTCTGTAATTTGCAGGACCCAGAGCAGGGGCGGATCAAGCTTTCCAAAAGTGGGGGGGTTCTGAGTTAGGGATGCCAAGTTATGGGGTGGATGGAATCACGTTTTAGCAAAAACGGCTGTTGTCTTATTTTCCCAAGGTCCTTTGTTTTCAAGACCTCAAACACCATAGGTTCATTTTCTCCTATGGTACATTAAGAATAGCTCAGAGAGAAGTCCAGAAATCATGGTTAGGGCCATGGTATTGTACAGAGCTCATACATTTTTATTTATTTTTTTTTTATGAAATGCTTTTGCCTGTGGTCTAAGTTAGGCTAGTCTCAACGGCCTAATTAACAAGATAAGCAAAATTTGTCATGCAGACCATTTGTTGACAGAACATCAGATACACACACACATGAATATTTACTTTGGTTTAAGCATGATACACAGCAAGGGGCTGTCTCAGAAATGGATCAGGATACCCTCTAAACTTATCCTATCAGTATAATGTACCTTATTTTATTTTTTATTTTTTTATTTTTTTATTTGTCACATGCATAGTTCTACAAGTAAAGTACACACTGAAATGTACCACGAACCATTCCTTTATTGATATGTAAACATAAGGTATGTCAGTTTAAATTAAAAAGCAAATCTAAAATAAAATGTAAAACAAGTAACACATATTAAAGTTAGCTAAATTGGAGTGAAAAATGTGCAAGTGGGATTGTAACATATTAGCACAGCTATGTAAACAGAGTAAGGACCTAAATAGCAGCATAGCAGCATGTACCGTACAGCAGCATGCAATGTTGTAATAATATATAATGAAGGATATATAAAAAATATGACAATGAATATGATATGACATCCTGAGGTGCTCTATCCATCCCTAAGGGTCAGATGAGAAAAAGGGAATTTTCTGATTTAGGAGTCGAATGGCCTGAGGATAGAAACTCTTCTTGAGTCTCTCTGTTTTGGCCATGATAGTAAGATAGTAACATTCTGTCTCATTGCAGAAGTTGAAACAGTCTATTACCGGGGTGGTAATGCTACTAATGACATTTCTTGAGGCTATTATAGAAAACTAAAATTTAACTTGAATAATTCATGTTTTTTAAAGCTCTTGGTTACAGACATTCTAATACCATAACACTGTTTTTTATTTTTGTACAGTGATATAGTCCAAACCAATAACATTTGTCTGCAATATTTTTCCTAGCTCTGAGAATCAGGGACCACATCTTAATTTTCCAAATCATGCTGTCAGATGACATTAGAGACAGTATAATCAGTTTTCTCTGTCAGCAGCACCTATGAAACATTTTAAACTGTATTCAGCTAGCTGGGATCAATGGCATCAATTATGTACAATGATGCCTCTAATGAGCCCAGGCATCTACAAGTGTCCACACCATTAAGTGGAATAAAAAACCCACAATGGATGACATCGTGTGATAATATTGATGTATGACTCAGTTTTGGGTGGTAAATCAAAGCCTCAACAGCTTTCAGTTTAGAGTTTAAATCTACTTCCAAAGCATCAGCATGTTTTTCACTGGAGAGCTGGTAGTTGGGGACTTAGTGGTCAGAGGGTCACAGTTTCGAATCTCAGGACAGTTAGTGGCACTAAGGAGGTACCCCTGTAAAAGGTACTCTCCCAACACACTGGCCCCCCTGTGCCACTGAAACCTCACACTCACTCCTATCGGTGGCTGCTCACTATTTCACTTGGTGAATGAGTTAACTTTGGAAAAAGAATTTCACATTGTTCACACCATGTGTTATGGTGTGTTTGTTTGTGATTATAAGGGCCACTTTACTTCACTTAAAACAGATGAACTGTGATCTAATGCCATGCCACCCTCTTCACCTCATCCCATGCCCCTCCACCCCAACACCATGACTCTTCAGAGCCTCTTTTGCTTCCTCAATGACTAATTACTTGTTTCTTTGCTCTTATATTATCAACACAGCGACGTTGACGGGAGGAGATTTTCGACGCCGACATTTATTTTTGGCGACTTTCATCTGGAATGTCGAGCGCAGTCTTCCTGAAAGCCCAATCTGCCACCTGAGAAATCCTGCTCGTTTTTCAGTGTTTGAAGCTTGTCCAAGCTGCGGAGCAATACTTTTTTCATTATTTACAATTAGCTGTCAGGGGAATGGCGGCCCTTTTTTCTCTCTTTGTGTCTTAAAAGAGGGGCTGTAAATAGTGTGCTGCGCCTCGAAGGGTTTCTGCGCATCTAAAGTTTGTTTAGAGCAGTGAAACCGAGTGCTTATGATCACACAGGCCAACCAAAGAGAGACTAAAGAGGCTCAGATTGCTCACACACATGCACACGCTACTCCATATGGGATAAAAACATTTAACAGCAGGTAGAACTTGATGACGCTGTAAGATTTCTTCCACAATCTCACAGTACTACACATTTCGAACATCAGCATCACTCAGTCCAAAACAGACCAAAATCAAATTTATATCAGAAAAGGCATAACTAAACTAAACTTAAATAAGCTTGTGATAAAACTACATTCCATAATGAGTGACATATATGAGGACATGAGGAACACAGGTGAGAAGCAAGGCTGTGTCTTTGGGTACACCCTGCATAGAAATCTGCTGCACCTACCGTATTATCCGTTGGTAATCCAGCCATTTGTGGAAAATGTGGACAAACTGTGCGCTATGTATGCTTATATAACTTGCGTCGCACACGTGTAGAGCTTAGATTTTCTGCCTGAACCTGAACCTGACCCGAGCCTGGCCGGTCCATGATAAAACATTAAATCACCCACATATATAAACGTTGCTGGGTTTAAATCGGACTCGGGCCAATATTTAAAGTTAATGTATCTGGGCTCGGACACAAGGCAGCTCAAGGCTCTCCTTTTCAGTTACAGTATTTTGAAGTAGTTCTGTGTGGGGGGAGGTTTTGAGTTAACTAGGTTGTTACATCTTGTCCTCTGCACATGGTCAGATACATCGTTTGTCACTTTTTGAAAATTGTGTGGGGGGTGGGGCAGCATGACCTTGAGGTAGAAAGTGAATAAAGGGATATGTCTCTTGTCTGCAAAGCAGCCATCCCTCTCAGACCATTTCTGGCAATCTAATACATTTTGTTTGAATTTTAAACACTCTCTGATCTTGAGTCTTGAATTCCTGGAGCACGGTAAATGTTTGCCACAACACTTTGAAATATGTCATTTGAATAGTGAACTGCACAACATAACAAGTTGGGCACAGAACGTATTTGGCTCTCCTCACTTACAATCATGTTTACAAAGGGATTCCTTTAGAAGCAATTCTTGGCCTTGAAAACATCCATAAATTGGCTTTCAATTCTGGACTCTATCAACTCATGAAAGCGAACAAACTGTCTCTGGAAGCAAACAGATTTTATCTCCTAAATATTTTGGAGTGTGGGGAAAGATTCACAAAAGTTTCACTGGCTATTTCAGTTAAGTTAGGCCTTGTTTATACTTGTTTTAAATATGCATTATGGTGATGAGATAATGAGTGGACAGTGCTAAATAAACAACCACAAAGACCCACTGGTATCCATTTACGCAAGCCACTTGCCAAGTTGGTCTGGGATGTATGTGACCACATATCTTTGTGGTGTAAAGGCTAGTGAACACTCATATGTTCCCAGAAACAACATCACATATATGTCACTTGACAGCATGTGGGTATAACTCTATACATGTGTGAGAAAATGAGAAGTAAAATCAAATATTACACTCAATATACAAACACTACATTACTATTTCAGACTATATGAATACTCTTCCCTAAAAGAGCCTATCCCAGCTGATGGACAGTTGTAGGGCCATTCAATCACAAACATTCACATTCACACCTAGGGCCAATTAAGTGCAATACTTAATATTCAATGTTCAAATGGTATTGAATAAACATAGAAATGTCTGTGTACTATGTAATATTTAATCATCAATTTTTGAATGATATCGGGAACTGTGCAATATCTGTATACTGTGAAAAAACATCACTCTCATTGTCCAACATCCACTGCAAACGGTAGATTATCGTAAATAGTATGCCATATCACACTGTATATAAAACCTTACTCAGCCATTTATTCTTTACATATGTATATAGTGCCTTAGAACTATTTGTATATATCATTTATATTCTTGTGTTATTTAAAAAAACTATTTTTAAGTTTTTGTCTGAATACAGTATTTGGTAAAAACACATTATTTGTGCCTTTCCAAAAACCGGATTCGGATTCGGCCAAACCCCTACTCTGTTCATGTTGCTCATGAGTTTAAAAGAGTCATTCTTTCAGATTGTTATCTTAGTTGTCATTGATTCCGATTTGAAATTTAACAGCTTTTTAATGTCAAAAGGGTAAGGCTACCCTACTCTCAGGATGGTTTCTATAGCTTGAAGACCTTGAACCGAAACTTGTTCATTATTATGTGTTGTAATGAAAGTTGATTTTACGACAATTTTAAGAATGATCAAATTATTGATCATTGGTCATATTATGTTTGATTTACTGATCAAGTCATAATTTTCCATCACTTCTAATGCCTACATTTCTGCTGCTGTGAATAATGGTCCAGACCTGACTGATTTAAAAGTTCAGCAGAACAGCAGTGAATAACTTGCTAGTTGGCATAATGTCCATTACTTACATTTATATTAAAGAATGTTTGGAATGTTTTTAATCAGTGAAAGTTGGAGTGGGAACTGTCAAAGGAAACGTTGTATTCAGATTAATCATTTCGAGCAGAGACCTAAAAATGTGCGAGAAATATAAAGTGTGGTGTGAGAGCGTGGGATTAGACCTAACTGAATCTCAGTGTGTGGTCGGTTGGTGCCCTGATATGGTATACCAGTAAAAATGTGACCATAAAGCAATAATGCAATTTAAAGGTACAATTTGAGGTCAACAACTCATGTCAGGGGACACTCCACACCAAAGTAGGGCTGTGCTTGAATCTAGGTGATTATTAAATGCAGAGAAGAAAGGGTGACGACTTCAAAGCATGGAGACTTTCATGCTACAGTATCATATGCTATAATTTAAGGAATCGGGAGCACATTTCAGTGAGTTTCTATGAGGCACAAAATCCTAACAAAGACAATTACTGTGTAAACAGAGCAAAATAATTACCATTACAACGCATGGAACATATCAAATTGACTTTCCAAAATATGGCAGTATAAGAACCAGCTGGGACTTGTAGATGTGACGGGTTTCATTATAGTGATCCAAAAATGGCCTGCATGTCTAGTTAAGATTTTATGTCTGTGTATTGTGATACATTAGTTGCATTGTGATAAATTAACTCAGAGATGCTCAGGACTTAATAATGTCATGGTGAAATTTATTGTTCTACCTAAGGCTATGAACTAATGCTGCCTGCCCCATGGACCCATCGTAATTGAATGAAACTGGTCTAGTTTTGTACTATAATTCAGCTTGAAGCCAAATACAGTTATACCTTTTGAACTCATTCTGCCCTCTTTCCTACAAAAACAGTATGATGCCATGTGGAAAGAGCAGAACATAAATCCATTAAATCAAGGGAAAAAAACAACGTTCCTGCTTAGCATTCAAGAGGCGAATGAGGATGGCATCCCAGGGGAGAGCGTAAATCAACCTCCTCATTGAGCCTAGAGAAGAAGAGTGATTCAGTGTGCCACTACAACCACACTCAGCTCCTTCATACTAGAGAGAACGAGAGGGAGAGAGTGAGAGAACAAGAGAAGGAAAAAGAACAAGAGCGTTAAGCGGAAACCTTTTGAGGCTTGTTATCAAGCTGAATGGGAAAAAAATGTCAAGTTGAGTCTGATTGTGATTGAAATTGTACATCTTATGATTAGTCAAGGTTCCTGAATTTGTGTATGAAGGAACAAATAGAAACACAATATTACTGCAAAGCATTGTTGGCTTTTATTGCTCCTTTTTCTGCCTTCACAGACATGAAACTGGAATCTTGACAGCTTATAGTGATTGTAGTCTTTTTGGACTGACGCCATTGAGTGGAATGTTATTTTCAGCTCAACTGACGCAAAAGCAAACAGAGTTGACCACCCAACTCCCCAACCCCAACACCAGCACCACCACCACACATGCACAAGCCAACGTGCAAACCCACACATTCCACCAAATGTAAACGTAGTGCGTGTAGCACAGAGCAGAAGGATGAGGTCACTGTCTGCTTGGTAGTGCCAGCTCCTCGCACCCTTTGGCACCACACATGTTGCCGTCTGTTCCGTCAGGGCTGGCTACCCCACATGCTCGGCCATGTGGAGCATGACGTGAGCCCTCGTTGTGCTAGCTGAGTGACGCTCTCTCTCCAATGACGAGGAGACCTAACTGTGATTCAGAGTGATAAGATACCTCCCACAAAAGTGTATTTTCACTTGAAAGAGGTTGTGAAAAAGAGAGAACTATGTGGGGATCCATCCTGTATTTTTCAAATTTAATTCATTAGAACTTATGAAACCTCCATAGTTTGCTCTTTGTCCACGTTTTAAAATTTTCCACCCATTCTTCACTTCATAATATAGGGTGTGGTTCACCTTGATGCAGGTAAATATCCCAGCAACACCAGGGGTTTTGAGAACTTGCTTGAAAAACTTATTTTAGTTACACCACACACTATAGTTCTGTCATGTCAGTGTTCACTGCACTATGAAACACAATGTACTTAAAATATCCTTAATTCTACCTTAATTTATGCACCAAACACCTTAAGTGAGTGTGAAACCCCTTAATCCTAAACATATGGCATTTTCTTCAGGAGGCTCAGTTATTTAAGGGGCAAATTTAAA
>JBBKCR010000134.1:6344739-6359887 GCA_037577295.1 Ladigesia roloffi | reverse complement strand
TTTTTGAGCAAATTGTAGATCATGCTACAGCTGCTGCTTCAGGTGTTCAGACTCGGGGTAACTTCATTAATGCGTGAAGCCTGCACTGCAGAACATGCACTGTAAAAATAATGATCTGTTTAAAATTCATAGCAATATCACACAAGTTAAATTATCACCTGCCGATTTTATTTAAGCTCATAGTGGAGTCAAGGGAACTTACTTGAGACCATCAAACCCAGTAAACTTGAATAGACATGGAATCAAAGTGAAACATGTGCCTTTCATTTAATGTAGAACATCTGTATGACATATTATTTTCCTCCCCATTGCAAAACAGTCTGACAGTGGAGCATGCTCATGTTTGCTAATGTGCATTTGCCTCCGCGTATTTTGGAAAGCTTAATTGTTTGGGTCTCTAATGGGATACTTTCTCAGAAATTCTCCACAGCTGGGAGATTATTGAAACACATAATGTCAGTAATTTAGCAGGTAGATTTATCCGAAGCGACTTTTTTTTATTCATTTGGAAAATGGCAGGCGTGTGATACCCACCACAGCTCATGCCTTTGAAAACAGAATGACACGCTGGTGGTTCATGATAATGTCACATGCATTTTGAATTCCACCAAAAATCCATTTAGAGTCCAACACTATCTTCTTCCACATCTTTGTCATACCTTTTAATTTGGGCTGCTAAAAAAATACAAATTGAACCCCACTGACTAATGCTGCACTGGGTAGACTATGATTTTCCATCAACATAATAGAGACACTGGCCTCGTGCACATATAGATAATGGCAGTGCCCTTTTGACAGTGGTGCATCTAAAATTACAGTTTCTATACCCACATTATAATAAACACTGATACTGAGGTCCAGATGTGCTTATCAAAAGGACACATTCTGCCTGAAAAAGACATACTAAAACATACTAAATGTGAGTCAATCAATATTTGAACCATTTATCCTTAGCCAGGGTCATGGGGGTTGCTGGAGCTTATCCCAGTGTCATAGGCCAAAAATAGGAGAAACACCCTGGACAGGTTGCCAGTCTGTTACAGTAAATGGGATATTTTGTATGGCATGAATATAGAAAACATTTTGATCTCTCTCTCTCTCTCTCTCTCTTTCTCTCTCTCTCGTTGTCTCTCCCTGTCTTTTCCCTTATTTGAAAAAATATGGAAGTGCTGCTGATGCTACTAATGCTGTACACTAAATTTTCTATCATCAGTTTTGCATGACATTGTCTCTACATCTTAAAAGCAGAAATAAATGATTGGTAGCATCTCAAAGCCATGTTGTTATGAGACTTCCCTTAACAATGGCATTAGCTCATCCAAAGCACAGGCATGGGAAGCCAATATTTATCAAAACAGTCACACTATTTTCTGTGCTCCTGTCAGATCTTTACCAGATTGACCAATTTGACCTCAAAGGCACAGATTGCATTGCTGTTTTTATATTTTGTATTGATTTATTAACATTGCTGTCATTTGCATTTTTTGACAGGTTAGTGATTTCAGTTCATTATTCACTTTTATTGAGCATTTTAATATCTGCTCCACACATGCATAAAACAGTTAATAGGTGGTCATATGTCATATGTGCCATTGGTGTTTCAAGTTGCAGGTATCACTACATTGTGACTACATGCAGAATTTTGCACTGTGTAATTCTCAGTTATGTGGTCTGGCCTCAAATGAGTCTAACCAGCATAGAAGGAATTTGACACAATACAAAGGTGTCTGCATGTTTTTACAATCTGATTTAATTTAAAGTGCTGCTGGAGTTTGCAGCTAAGAACAGCCCATCCAAGACAGTGAATTAGTAACATCACTGTAACATATGGCCTTTGTGGATTACTGCTTTCATACTACTCCTACACTTAGCTGTGTGTGGCAGAGGGCAGGCCCAGGGTCACAGAAAAAGAGAAAATTACAGCCTTCCAAGTCACGGGAGGATTGCACACGATGGTGAACCCAGACACCTGGACTTCAGCACCTGTGTTCTGGATGAGGGAGATAAAGTGGTGCTCTGTCTACTATCTGCTAAGCAATTAACTGAGGAAAATCTTCACCTCCGAGGACTGCAAGCTTCTAGTGTTATGGAGGCTCGGGGGCTGATCTGAGAGATCTTTTTAGGACTCTCTTTCCCCTTTCAGCCGACAAAGATCCCTATTGACCTCTTCCCTATCTCTCTCAGACGATGAACCACCCCCTTTCTTTCACACATGCCTTCATTCTGACACTGCTGATCTTTGTCTCAGCTGTTGTTGATCAGCTGCTCAATTAACTGTTACATGTAACAATAAGGGCCATCAGCATAAAAAAAAAGAGAGACCAGCGAAACGCGTCTACATTTCTGTTAAACCTTCTGTAGGGTTTATGAGAGTACATGAACGTGAACATATTTTCCATGACCTTCTTGTTGAACCAGCTGTCAGATCTTAACAGTGTTTTTGGTTAATCGAATAAAAGACCTTAATCTGGCTGCTGAAGTCCCAAGCAACGAGAGATTGTAGTTAGTTGGTCAAACTGTTGGTGATCTGATTAATGTAACCTTTTTTCCCAACCAAAATGCATATTTCAAAAAGGAAATTGCTACAATGCTCACAGAGCTTAACTACAACAAGCATGATGATTCTATAAAAGAAAATGAATAAATACATTTTTTTGTCATCTGAAGGGATATAATATTAACCATAATTTCAGATCAGAAACCATGTGAGCCAGTTTGATTTTTGCTTCTTAGTGTGGACCATGAACACTCCACTTGTCAGAAGTGGGGCAAATGTTGTGCTATGCCACTGATTACTTTCACAGATTGTTGACATGTTTGAAAATATATGCCTGTGCAATGTTGAAACATGTGAGAGAATAAGCTACAAAAATCCCTGGGCTTTTTCTCAAGCATAGTTTCTCGGAGATTTCATCCTTCCAACAAGATGTGACTGAATGTCACCAATGTGTCAATTAACTTTCCACTGGTGGACTGCAGTCAGTTACCGCTGTGCGAAGAATCCTCACACTCTTTATCCTAGGCCATCGGCAAAAGAAATGTTGTCAGGAAGGCCAGTGTATTTACTAGGCAGGAGTTCAATTGAGAGTAAATTACTTTCTCCAAGATTCTGTTTGATATCCCAAGTCTGGAGAGCTGCTTTTCTGTGAAGTCACAGCAACAGTAAACATTTGGGGGGAGATGAAAAAAGGAAGGGAAGAAGTAGGGGGCTTGGGCAGTAGAAACCACTCAGCTCAGGGTCATCTTCATCTGCTCACTTGTTAAAGTAGCACTCCACAAACAGTTGGGAGAGGAGAGCCAACACTCCATTCTACAAAAACAACATGTCTTTGATCAGATGGGTAGTTGCTTCTTTCTTATGTCTGTCTGGGCTCTGGTTCAATAAAGAGAGCCTGAAGAAGCTGTGGCTGCTGGCCAGTTCTCTAAGCGATTGCATTAGACACCGCAAAGGTGCATTTGTCTCAGTCCCTGCTGTACAGTTTTGCTTTTAAGGAAAAGGGAACAGGCCCCAAATGAAAAGCTCTTAAATAAGACTGTGCTATTTATGATACCAGTTCACATTCATTGTATCCTGAAGTGCATAGTAACAAAGCAGAAATACATTACAAATGTAAAGCTTTTTTGAAACATATGTTTTCTTAGTTATGAATGTTCCTGTCAGTATAACATTTCTTTTTACATATTAGTAAAATAAAAACCTCAATTAATTTCATTTAACATATTATTCAATATGATTTACTATTAAATAGAATTATTACAATGTTTTTCATTTTATTCAAATAAACGGGTCAAGAATAAAACACTTTTGTTTTAATAGGACATTTAATTAATAATTATGATTTAAAATAATATGTTTAAAAATAATTCGAAAATAAATAATTTGACATTCTATATTTTATCAACTGATACGTGATTACCTAATGGGGAAATCTTTTACTGACATTTTTTTTAGGAAATAAGAACAAAACTGGCAGCTAATTTTGTGTTGATTGTTGGCTTGTGCATCATTATCCACATTGTGTGCATTTATATTAAATGGATACTGAAGGGGTTCCTTTCACAACCTGTCCCTACTTTAAACAATACTGACTAACACTTTCTCAAATGCACCACATGTAAAGATGATGTTCCTCAATGTGGTCCTTGGGTCTTGTCCATGAATACAAGAAAAGCATGCCAAACCTCTTTCAGGCAAATGAATAACAAATCTGGAACATGGAAATTGCAGACCAATACATGGCTCTAAATCATCGAGCTCTGTTTTATTATTACATAGACGTGCTCCAAAGCGGATCAACAGGCCTCCCTGGGCAGCCATTACTCTTGGTAAATGTGGCTGGAGCAGATTAAAGCTTGGTTTCAGGTTGCACACTCCATGTGGCCAAAGTCAGCTGTGTCTGTAATCACTTGTATTTGAAGGCTACCCACAAGCTTAGGGAATGTTAAAGAGGGAGGTGGATTTGCTGAAGAGCAGGTATTCTTTCATCATCTTCAAGGCTTTATTAGCCTGCAGGATGTTAAGGAACCTCAGAGGGAAGACACTCAGGGGCTCTACTTTGATCAATGGAGAAAAGAGAGTATTTTTTTGGCTCAAAGACTCATAAAGTGGTCTATCGTCAGTCGTTTGCTCTGAAGAAGGGCCTGTGTTTCAGATACGTAATCTCATGCACATGCTTTGTTTTAAGCGTATCTTGTTTAATTTTGGGATAAAGACATTTTAGGCAATAATGTCTATGCAACAGGTTGCAAATATTTACCAGAAAGTTCTGGTCAAAAAAAGGGTGACAGGATCTATTAGTCAGACAGTGCTCCAACACCCAATCAGCATGTCCCTCTAAACACACACATTTTTACACACTTCTGAAGTGGCAAAAATGAGTGAAATTAACTTTGTTTGCACTGCTGCAATACTTACATGCTCCAGTTTAAAAAGCTACATAAATTAAGGTTTTGCAAACATCACATAAGTGATGCATTGAAGGGTCTCACTCTATGAGAATAAAGCAGTAAACAGGTCCTGAAATGCATTATATGTGACTGTACTGCTGATTTTCTTCTGAATCTATGGGAACACTGAGTATAGTTATAGACAAAGCACATCTAAAAAGGTTTTAAAAAATGTGTAATGTGTGACTCTTTGCCTCAGTTACAGAGCTGGAATTCTAATTCTCGGTTCATCCTTGGCCCCTGTGATGTTTTAAAACATGAGCTGTCACGTCCCTCCTACAAAATTCAAAATTTCAGTCTGTGTACCATCCCTACCTCATCAACACTCTCTACCGTGCAAAATTACAATCCACATATTAGAAGCTCCCTCTGATCCCTGAGGAGGATGTTGGTTTGCTCTTACTCTTCCTCAAAGCTGTGACCAACTCCCCCTAATGAAGAGATGAAAGTGTTGGTTCGAAGCCCAGCGGACAAGCCCTGCATGATGAGGTAAAGAGGCTCCTAAAGTTCATTATGCATTCACCTCATTGGGTCTGGCTGCGACTGCTCTCAGTCATAAATTACCTATTAAACGGGGTGTGGGGGTTGCAAGCAAGCCAAGAATTACTCAGGCATGAATTATAAGGGCATGGTTATATAATCAAGGCATAGATATCTTGTCATGTAAATAACGATGATCATATCATTATCTTCTAGAAAATAAAATGGCCAGGTCTCTAGATGGCCCGTGTGCAGGACAAACATTCACAAAATGGGCCTGTATTATGAATTATTATTCATTTTGTGCTGTCAATTTAGTTCATTAACTTTTGATGGATTACACACAATTGCACGAGGGTCCCCTTCACAGACATAAATTGTGCTTGATTGTAAAGGTGATCTTGAGAACAGACACCATCGTTGAATAGGTACATGAACAATGCTTCCCTACATTTCACTCATTAAACTTGAACTTTCACATGCTCAAAGTACTTGCAGAGTCGGTTTCATTCAGTCTCACTGATCTCTCATGTGACATCTCCGTCCGTGCACTGACACGCCTTTTGAACATGTATCTCTTCCCTGAGTGACGTCCTGTTACGTGATTACCATCAAAGCTCCTCTTCTACTTCTCAAGGACTTTGTCTTCTTAACCAGCAGCACACATATTGCATGGATATGAAAACTATGTACTTTAATGATGATCTTATTTGTGCCATCTATCCTTCAGTAAAGTATGCTGTTTGTCCCAGAAGTATGTTCTGCCAATTTGTGTATAATAATTTGTGTAAATTTTGTATAATAACAAACGTGAGTCCACTGTGTAATTGTATGCAACTTTATTAGCAACTTCCTCATAACAATCTCTGTTTTTGGCGCTCAAGTGACAGAGATGTAATGGAGAAAATCTTGTCATTTTTCAAAATAAAAGATTTTTCAAATAAATGGTTGTTCAGATAATAAATACAAAAGAAAGAATTAATTATTTCTGGGCGGCCTGCAACCAATTGATCCCCGGAGGTTGGGGATCACTGCCATAGAGCATTTGTCTAGTTAAATGCGGTGAGGTGCTTGGTTGTGCAGTTGACATTTTGCAAGTACTGTCATTGGTATTCAGAAGTTACACATTATGACGGAAATAGAGAGCTGTATTGCAGCAGTATTTGCACTGTATGTTATCTTTTTGTGGGCTTCAGCAGTCACCTGGGTCAAATACTCACACCAGTGCACTTTGTGCACACTCCATCTGTCTTCCCTGTTGGTTAGTAATGTAGGCTGTTGAAATGTTCCCACAACACGTGGGTGACACATTTGATTTATTTGTGTGTCAGGAAGGTAAACACAAACGTAGCCGTGTTGCCACCCCCCATATGTCTCCAGAAAAAAAGCAATAACAAATCAACACAGTCTGTAATTTCACTACACTTCACATTTGCTGGCCACAACATTGTCTGTCTAGCAAAGGCCACCCTTTTCTGTCTTCATTGTAATTCACAATGTGTACACCCTTTCAATCCAATTGACTTGAACTGCCCCATTGCAGCCATATTTCATGTTACTCTAGAGCGGAAATGACAGACACATTAGTTTCAGTCGGACTCTTTTTCTTTTGCTTTAACAGTTTTATCAACATTTCCAAACACCCTTTGCCATGTTGTCTTCTTCCTGTTGACAGAATAACACTACTGCATCAAGTGATTACTTCAATTATGCTTTTATTGAGTCTGGAGAAATGACACAGAAAGGACCTTCAGCCTCCCTGTGTAGGAATAAAATGTGAGGTGACAACAGTCCCCACTGCACCACCGCCACACCTGAACACCAAATACAGTCCAAAATAATATTTTGCTTAATTAAACAGTTCGGAGCACCTCTGCCCCAGTAGCCAAAATCATTAATGGTTTCCACCATTAGTGGTACACAGTGAAAAATCATTTCATTTCGAGCCATTTAGCTACAGTAAAACATAATAGCTTTTTCTACCCAACTTGTTTTGTGCATATTGAGTTTTTCTGAGGCAGAATTGAAAAGGATAAGCGGGCCCAAAGGGATCTGCATGGCTTGCCATCTGTCTGTAGCCACTGCCTTCATCACTCTTAGTTTTCAGTGCCAGAACTCCAGGCAGTGGTTCTGAAAGACTTGGGTGCTAATCCGGCCTCATCCAGAGGACAGCACATCCCAGGTGCTGGGGCACACTCCTGACAGGCACATCAATCAGGGATTTGGCCCGCTCTTCAGTTTTTTCCCTTCTGTCAGTCTTTCAGTTTATCTAATATATTCTGTGTGTATCTAGTGCACAATTATACGAGTACAACAAAAAATGAAGACAAAAACAGGTATATTTTATCTACTGATATCTGAATAAAACTTCTGTACATTTATACATTTTGCATTTCAACTGTTTAATGTTTTATGGTTCACTTTCACTGTCTCAAAAGACATTAAAACTTCAGTCAATAGACCTCTCCTTGTCCCACATCATTTATCTGGTTTCAATTTAAGACTGCCTTTCTGCTTGAGAAATTCTCATAAAGCTTCCAGGTATACAAAGCAATATCCTGCCAGGCATTCTCCATAACTCACTCAAGTGTAGCAGGTGCATCGTCTAAAAAAGGCTTGGTTAAGAAAAGCCAGTTCCTGTTTCTTGGGGTAAACTCTCGGCCTTTGCCTCAGAAGCCAGAACTTAATAATCAGGACACTACGTGAAGACACTGGACTGTCAGTGAGCTCAATTATCCCAGCTGCTTGCATCCATCTCAAGCATATATGAGCTATAACTTGACAAGTCAAGAGTAGATGACAATGCACTGACAGGAAGAGCACTATATGTATCAATCATATGTTGGACAAAATCTTCACATCTACAGGTAATCTAGCTATGTCCTTGAGAAGAATGTCCTTCCAATCTGCTGCTACACCTTCTTCAACTACTTTCTTTTTCTGTCTTTCTTTTACCTATTGCACAAGCACTACATCTTCTCCAGCTACTTCTCTATTTCTACTGCCTCACTCTCCCTTTCTGTCTTTTCTGAAAATGTCTCATGTCATATCATGCTGTTTCCCTCACCTCACCTTCCCTCTCCATCTCTGTACCAAATGCTCCAAACTTCAAGTAGGAGGCGACAAAATAAAAGGGGTGCCACAAAATGTTGTCTCTGTTCATCTTTTCACATGTCGGCGGTATTTTCGCTTGCCCAAAATTAATCCCCCATGCTGACACTCCACAGCACCATTACCTCCCCTCCCTACCCCTCACTCTCTTGAAGCTGCTCGCATTAGCTGACCTTTCCAGCTTCTTCCACTCCAACAATGGACCTGTCTTGTCTGGCAGGATGCCACATTTGCCATGGAAAGACTGACTGGTGACACCTCCTATTCAGAGCACCACTTCCTGGGCCCATCACGAGATCCTTGCTTTGTGACAGATTATTAACATCAGGAGGCAGTGATGGATTCGCTGTCTAGCTAGGGTCAGACTCTTCCCATTCATGGCCAAATCTCATGCATCAATCAGAAAACTTACTCAAGGAAACACCTCCTACATTTTTTTTTACATGTGCAGTTTTATACACACCAGCAGACTTTCACCAACTAGGTGTGATATATATCTAGCTATGAAAGACTGGAATTAGCCCCACTGAGCTAATTTCCCCACTGTAATAGAAGCCTCAGGTTTCATTTAGCAGCGTGAGATCCCTCCTCTGACAGAAGCGCTGGATTTTATATAAGCCTGGTGTGGGAGGCTCATCCTCGTTCAACCCCGAGGCCTGGAGGCGGCCATTTCCAAGCCCTCTCCAGTGGCTATTATCGCAAGGGGGGGTGGGGGGGGGGGTGGAATTGCTTTCACCCATGATCACCTAGTTCATATTCCATTACTTTCACATGAAATTGTTTCCTGTTTGGGCTTCGGGCTCATCCAGCCTTTTATCACTGGCGTATTTGGGGGTCATCAGGTGGCATTTCTCTGTTCACTCAGGCTACAGACTGCTTTTCAAGATAAACCAACCTATCTTAAAAAGAAGTCCAAGGCCCATCTTAAAAACACTGAAAGGTTTTGGGAGACTTGGCATCTGGTATTTTAAAGTACATGCAATGATTTGATGGATGATCCCAGCATTACAATCCATACATCATTAGCATTTATGTCAATTTCATTGGAATATCTTCACCGATGCATGACATTTTGCACATTATAATGAAATATTACTGCTGGTATGGAGCATTTGTTTAGCTCATTATTTATGAAGACCACTGACAGTACCCAATGCTGACTGCAGCACATTAAAATAATTTTCTGAAATGAATGTGTGATGTAGTATTTAGAGTGTATTTACCACTGCATCTTGTTTGTCTGGATTGTTGAGTCAACAAGATTGCTGTAAGTGAAGGTTTTTTCTTTCCTTTAATTTCAGTGCACTCTAATTAAAGACTATTAAACGATGGGCAATCTGGATTGCAAAGCAAATTAACAGGTTTTGAAACCCATTTCCTTGTACACGCAAGCTGTTCTTTGAGCTCAGAACATCCGTTGCGAAAAAATATGGAATATGTGTACAGAATATTTAACTCTGTCACCCACCCCCTTCTTTTTCTCCCTTGCAATGAAGTATGTCTCATTTTCTGTGTTCAAAATATCACATAGCAGCTTTGAATGATTTTTCAGTTAATAAGAACAAAGGTATGGATGTGATTGGGTTTAGTACTGCATTACATATTCTATGGCATTCTGACTCTGACAAACCTGAACCCCCACCCCCAACCAAGGAGAGGAAAATTCAAAACAGGGTTGTCCGGTCTATTTCTCTAAGACATAATTGAGCTCAGTTTAACATCAATAGGAGATTTTTGTCTTCCTCTAATCTCAGACTAATCCCATTTAAGATAAAAACCTTCTTTTTCTCTCACTGCAGTAAATCCAAAAGGTTCAAAAGAAAGTATGGATTATAAATGAGAATGCACAAGTTATTAACCAAATTGAACCAATAGCTTTCAAATTTAGACAGTTCTAAAATCCATAAGGCTGTTAAAGGTGAAAAAGAAAGAACTTCTGTCTTATGATTATTTTTTTTCTTTAGCTCCTTTTTTCTCCTGAGGTGACAGGGGGAGTAGAAGAAACAAGCTAGAACTCAGTAATATCCAAATAAGAAGATTATGCGACAAAAGAAAAGACTGTTGTGAGCAGCAATATATTCCTCTCGGGAATGTCAATCTTTTTTGTGATTTTCACTGAATTCTGAATATAGCAGAAGTGAAATGTATAATATTCAAAAATGAAACTGCTTTCAAAAATATATAAAAAACACAATCAAGGGACCCATCAGTCCCAAATCATTTGAACATTTGATTATTTTTAAGGGAATCCATAGCTGCAAATTACAGTTGCATGATTCGAATGTGTCACTCGATTCTATGATTGTGAAAATAAGATCACTGATCTGCACTCAAGCCAGATTCAGAATTTGTCCTGAGTCTTCTGTTTTTCTACAGCTCCCTCCATCTGTAAAGCTGTCGGAGTTAATGTTCTGGAACAGAATTAAAATATGAATCCATTCAGCTGTAATATTAATACAACCTTTCAGCCTCCTTATGGTCACCAGTGTCTGTGTTGGTCTCATAGATAAGACTCATCATAATTTTAACCTTCATTTGACACTGATGACATAAAGCTGGTTATATAAAATCTTATTTGGTGTAACACCACCTAAGGCTTGGATCAAACATATGTCTACTTAGCAAATTCAAAGTTTTATAATAATAACAGACAGATCAGCATGTTACACTCCTGTTGCATAAAAAGCAGAGTAGAGCCTAATAAAGGTTTGTCAGCAGTTGGCTGTCTGATTGGCACAACAGAGAAATCGCATAGTATAAATGTCTGTAATATCTTGTATGTATGAATTGCTACTGAGGGTTTTTATATGGAGCATATGATTTAACCCCTGATAAAATACAAATGGACTGTGAAATCTAAATGTGATTTACCCTGTGATGAGTTTTCAGAATTGGTTTTATTTCCAAGTGACTCATGTTTGTATTGTGTTTAAATCTAAAAATCCTACAAAAGCTATGTGAAGGGCTTCTGTAGGCCACCACACATTTATTGGCCATGGTTCAAACTAGTGAAATGAGATTTTGTTTGACCTAAGCAATCATGAAATAAAGTTCTACTTGGAACTGTTGAATAAATAAAAGCTATCAGGGAGACAGCTATCAAATGAGCTCATGCTAGCCTCATCTCATTGGCATTTGTTAATTGTTTGTGGTGTTAGCATTTTGCTGTAAATTGTTCGATGAGAGGGAGTGTTGGAGGGCTTGTATGCTCTCGCATGTTTTTGTTGCACAATCGAAGGCTTCGAAGCAGTAGGAGGCTGTGCCCGGCATGTATGTGGGGATGATTGAGATGACGACTGCTCTGTTCACTGAAGAGACTGCTGAGAGATGGGTGCTCAGCATGCGTGACACATCCCGAGCGTGAGTGGGTGTTCGGCCCACATGGCCCCGTGAGTGGAGAGCCTCTGCAACAGACTTTTGTTCCTCTGAGTGCCGGGATCTTTGATAACAACAGCACTCATCCATTGTTTCCTAAGGCTGAATTGTCTCCTCACTAACGCTGCAGTTAAGGCAGTTCCTTAAAAACATCGGCAAGGTGTGGGTTGGGGATTCAGGGGAGGCTGACGCTGAAACATGGTGGGAATTTGCCTCAAGACTAATCCTCACTTTCCCTACATGCCTTATTAATTTTGCTGCTGTTGTTTGTTACAAAATGTGTTGGGAAGTTTATTTTGTTGGTTTTTGAGGGGTGTGAGAAAGGGCCAGTGAGTTTGATTACCAGCTTTCACATCTACTTGTAAATAACATCTGACAGAGCAATGCTGCCATCACAGCTTCTTAAAAGCAAACGATGTTGAAATTCAAATCACACACCTCTAAAATGAGGCTCTGTGTGTATATTCTTGCTGTGGCATTGATTTTAGTGAAAATTGCAAATTGGACTTTGGAGTGACATTGGATGAGTTTTTTTCAGCAGACAAATTCTGATACTGTCTCCCCTCTTTTTCCATTGCTATTTGAAACATTCAGAAGATGGGGAGGTGTTGTCATGGTGATGTCTGAATCCTAGTCTGAATGGCCATGAGCAGGAAGGCCATGTTCATGCAGGTCCATTTTAAAATGTATTTCAGGGCCTAGCTTTACACTGAAACTACTTCATCCACCTTCCACGGAGGCAGCCATATGAGGGTCTGATCAAACACTGAGCTTCTGTGAGGCCCCAATACATGAGCAGTCAAAAATAACTGCTCACTTGTCTGTATGTCATACACTGATGCTTAGCAACTGTTTTGAATGTGTTATCCAGTGTTTTCACTGAATAGGCGAGGAAAACCATAGCAAATAATGGCTATTCAAAAAGGACAATGCATCATACAACTGATTAAGAGAAATACAGGTAGAATTTAAAACGATATTTTCGGCAAATTTGGGAATGAATGGAGATGAATAATCCAGTCACATTAGATGGTTTGTGGACAGCAGTGAAAAATATGTTTGAAGCAAAAAAATTAAAAAGCCTAATAAAATCATGACAAGGCAGTCAGGACTAGAAGAGTCAAATGCAGATAAACAATGAGCTAACAAGAGATGTTCAGATCCTTGCTGCCCTGTGTATCCATTATTTTCATCACAGCTACTAAACATCAGTGTATAACATACATACATATGAGTATTTTCTTTTTACTAGCAATGCAATATGAAAGCCAAGAGCTGCTATTTTTAAGGGAGTAGCACCACATACTTCTATTACTGCTGTTAGCCAGCCTATTGGGTATCCCTTAAAATGACAGTTTCCTCTAATTTTGCAAAGAGCAAAAATTCCATTAGCTCCAACTCTAAAGGGCACATTCTAAAAACTACAGCATGGCCATGTGATCATTTCAAAGCCAGTCTGTCAGACTGACCTAAATTTCCTTAGCAACTGCTTGTTTCCCAGCATCCAGCAATACCCCCCCTGTATTTCTGCGCAGAGAGACCATTAGGAGAGTAAAGAAGTATTGTCTCGTGCTGTTCCAAAAGCCAGTCAGAAAGAGGTTTTGATGCCACGCTGTGAGGAGCTGGTCTTACAGAGTGCTGATTTGAGGCACTCAGTGATACTCTGTGGATATAGTGATTCAGCCTTACTTTACAACTGAAATCAGAGTCGTCCTACTGCCCAAAGACCAGAAGAGTCTCCTTTAGCACCCAAAGAATGGATTGGATTTGCTTCCCATTCAGGAGGGGAATTTGGAGCTGAGTGTGATTCATTGGTTATAGGTTTAGAGACTGTTTGAGGAGATATACCATCTGAATGCCTCTAAAACTTTGACTCAAAAATGTAATACTGCTGTGTATCAAGAGAGCTTAAGATTGATTATCGAGTGCCCATTATGATCCCTCCATGATGTGACAAACCCTTTTTTTAGAATCATAGTATGCCCAAAAGGGAAAAAATTAAGACCCTGTGTTCATGGAAGCTTACTTGTTAAACAGAAGAACTGTTGATTTTGCCTTTAAATGTATTATTCTTATTAAGTATAGAGAACTCTGAATGCTGGCAACCATTTTGGACCAAAAAAAGCCCTACCATGTTGAAAACTCATAGATTTTTTTGAAATGCACAACCATTTTCAGCAATGTTTTGAACTCTAGCCTGAATACATGCTTCTGCTTGTCTAGAAACTGGTAGTGGCAGAAGCTGATGCATTGTAAACAATCACTGCTTTCTTTTGGATGCATAAGGTGAATTACTTTTGAATTACTTTTAAGTCATGAATGCAAATGAGTGTTGACTGTTTAATTTCAGTCTAGGTGTATAAAAATCTGATGAAAATGTATAAAATACTTAGTAAAATTGTTTTTGACTATCCTGTGTGTTAAACTTTTCATTTGGTACCAAATTATACACATCCATGTGTTTTATATATTGTGTGATTGTCTATAGTTTTCTTTAAGATGAAGGAGTATGAGGAGTGAAATGAAATTATTTACAATCTAACATAGACACAGACAAACACACACACAAACACAGCCAATACACCACGGTAGTTTCTCTTATGTGCAATGTTACTTGAGTGCAATTTTCTAATGCAACACGTGCAATATATTTGGGTGGAGTTATTACTACTGTGCCAAATATGCAATTCTTCTGGTGCATTTCTATTGTATTGACAATATCTGTCACTCTGTTGTGTACCTGCATGTGTGTGTGTGTGTGTGTGTGTGTATTTACAGTGATCTTACATTAAATATCCACTCAGTGTATTCTCATTTTGTGCATACATTCAACTTGGGGGGAGCGGAGCATCTAAAAGTGAGAGTGATCAATCGGTCATACGTGAACACATCACAGCACAGAGTGTGAACAACACGAAATTCAGCAGCAGCCATGAACAGGGTGCCCTGGGAGCAGTGTGTGGGGACGGTACCGCGCTCAAGGTACCTAAGGGATCGAACTTGGGGATCGACCATGACATTCTGAATGCAGGCTGAGTGCCCTAACCATGCGAGAATGTCGGGGGGGATCACGACATCTACTTTTTGTACAAAAGTATTTGTGTAAATATTTGTGGCTTTCCGAATACCATATTCAGGTTCGGCTCCACCCGTATTACATATATAGATAGATAGATAGATAGATAGATAGATAGATAGATAGATAGATAGATAGATAGATAGATAGATAGATAGA
>JBBKCR010000134.1:6334439-6344639 GCA_037577295.1 Ladigesia roloffi | reverse complement strand
TGTGTGTGTGTGTGTGTGTGGGTGTGTGAGAGAGAGAGAGAGAGAGAGAGAGAGAGAGAGAGAGAGAGAGAGAGAGAGAAAGAGAGAGAGGGAGTATTGTATATAAACAGGATTTGATGGTTGTTTAGCAAAATGTTTGTCTCTGATTTGGTAAAAACATTACATCATCATGACTCATTCTTATTGGCTGCATATTTATTGTGATAAGTAACTGGACTGAGACACCTGAAATGCCGTCTGTACACCTATTTCCTCCTGAGGAAATTGTTATCGATACCGTTCTGAGTCTTTACGGCAGCACTATTAAAGCCTCCTTAGACAACGTTTTAACAACGTTGTAATCACACCCATTCCAGCCCCACCAGAATAGAGACTAGAGGCAGTTTCAGGCAGTGCCCCTGTCACTAGCTACCCCCTACTGAGGTCTGCCTGCCAGCCTGAGAGTGCTGCCTGGGGGGATGTGGGTGGGGCAGAGGCCATGTGCACCAAGGCCTTGCGACACCCCCTGGAGAGTTGGCTGGCTTTCTGGGAAAGTTGTTTAAAAAATGTGGGATCGTTTTTGGGAATGGTTAAGGAATTCCCCCTCCTCCTCACAATCTCTCACTCAAGCAAGTTTCACACTGTCGTTGTGCTTACTCTTAATCTCTATGTAGACACGCACACACATACACAGAATACACTTTTTTGTGTGTGTTTTTCAGCTGCTTATTCTGGCTTGTCTCTGAGATATATTTAGCTGCCCAGCTGACCCCCTGCTGCTTTACTGTGGGTGAGTCAGTGAACTGATTGTTGTGGGCAGTAATTCATAGCCAGTAGAACTTTTGAATTGCACCCAGTTCATGTTTTATCCGAACAGACTTCCTGTTTGTGTTCCCTGCTATGTGGTGACTTGGGCTGACTTTTATTTTGACTTTAATGTGGAAAAGTGTCTTTCCTTGACTCATTATATTCACGAACAGTGATAAGCACAGCTTCCTAAATTATATTTTTGTAAATTACAATGTGGGGTCTGTGACAGCCAAACACTAAAACTTCCTCAGCCCACAAGATGATTTAGCAACACAGTTGTTTAAAATGAATCCTAATATAAAACAATAATAATGTTGCATAATGAATTTTGTTTGAAAGTGTAATTACACAACGTAATAAACACCAGAAATATCTAAAATTGTACAGTTCATTCTCTTTTACATCAGATTGTATCAAATGGTGGATGAATACAATAAAAGGGAAATGGTTCATATTGACTTTAATTTAAATGTATCTAGCTAGGGTTGACTTATCTAGACCACAGTTTTGATATGTGTGTTATTTTGGCAGATTAACAATTTAATAATTGTCAATAAACTGTAAACATCATAATCAAATTCATGCTTGGCAAAATGTCTATTTATTCTTTTTTTCTGCCACAACACAATGGGGGGTCCACAAGTTAATAACGCTGCAGTAATTGTTACTTGAGGTTCTTAATTTAATTGGCCAGGGTCATAATCAGTCAGTGTTCGCTCCTGTTTGCTTTACACCAGCTACATACACACACACACTGCTTTTTAATGCTGCTGCTATGCCTTGCCAAAAATGTCAGCTGTTCGTGTATTCCACAAGCATGTGTTTCATATCTGTGCATTCATTTCTCCAGTAAAATGTGAGCTTCAGGTGAAGAGCATATAAACAATGCCACAGGCTGACAAAACTACCAGATTCACAATTAAATGCTCATGATCAAATGATTGCATCCTTATCTGTTAGCTGTAATACTGTATTGTGTCAGTAAATTAAGACATGTGTCAGTGTGAAAGTCAACAGGAGTGGAGGATGTTAAATACTCAGTTAGTGTTAGTACAGTGAAATTGGATTTGTGTCCATCATTTAAAAAGAGTCAAAGCAGCTGGATCCTCCTCACTTAGAAAAAGATTTTGTATCTCTAAAATAGGAATCTTTCTGGAAAAGGAAAAATAATATATAATAATATGTAAAGTAATTTTGAAGCATTTCTGTTGGTCAATTTACCATGAAAATTCCACTAATTAAACGTTTGTGTTTTTAAATCATGTCAAAAATATGAATAGGGAGATACAAGGGTTTGTAGTGTTCTGTTGCATGTGACTCTATTTACATTTTATGTGAAGTAAAACTAAACATTGTAAGAATGCAAATATGTGATTTCTCAAAATAACCTCTAGATCACTTGATTACTAGTATAATTGATAATGACAGTCCTAATTATGTGCCACCAAAGACAAATGTGTTTGTTTGTTCAAACATATTTTTCTAATAAACCCTGATTCTGTTTCTCATTATCACCAGTGTCCTCCTGAAGAGGTTCTTCTGGTACATGGGAACTGTTTACACTCTGTAACTGGTCATGTGTGGTACTTCCTGTTCTGGGTGGAGTCAGGATGCATCCCTCAGCAACATGCTCTTACAAGCTGAGGTGCGGGAGGCCCAGTGCTGTCTGCCCAGCTTGAGCTCAGAAATGTTTTCCTCACTCTGCTGTTGGCAACACAATTACAGCCCATTCTGGCACGCTTTTCTCTCCCAAAAAATGAATCTCATTGCAATTTGAGGTTTTGAAATTGCGCCTCAGGAAGATGAAGTACACATAGTGCGTCATCCATAGGCACTGATTGCTCAAATCCTGCAAACCCCCACCACCCTTTTGGATGTGTTGAGTAAGATTAAGGCAAAGTGTTTTCATGCAGCCAAGAAAGCAATTCCAGGCTTAGCTGGCCTTGCAGGCCCTGTATGTCTGGACGAGTTAAGACATCCATCAGCTTGTTGGTTTTAATTCGCAGGAGATAACAGGATCACTGTGCTTGCCGGGTCATTTAATCCAGCCCTCTGTGGAAAAATTAATCTGTTTAACTCACTTAAGCATGCAGACCTTGCCTTTTGCATCTTGGAAATGAAAAGGTGTTACATCCATTTGTCATAGAAACCAAAAGTGATAGAAGATGTTGGAACTGGTGGTGTGCAGAAGTGCTCAGATCCCAGAGCCACATAAAGAAATGAGAAATTTATACGCTGATGTAGACCACTCAACAGCATTAGCAGAATAATGATGTGGAAGCATGTATTTTAATGAATATTTAAGTGTGCTTTTGTGAGAAGGATGTGTTCTGCGGGTTGGGCGGAGCATGCCGAATATTCTCTGATAGTCAAGGATAGGTTTTCATTATCTTGTTTTTCATATCTCTTAATAAGCTCTTCAATGGAGAGGCCCTCATCCATAAATATCTGTCCCGCTTTTGTTCAGCAAGGCTTATCAGTACATGACCAGATTACTGTTTCCATAGTAACCCTGTTTAACAAAATACAAACAACACTTAGATGTTGCAACCCTGTTTAGATGCTAATTTGCTCACTGCACAAAGGGACTTTTTCAAAATTTAAAGCAAATGTACCATGCACTAGGTGAGGTTTTGGCTTCATAACATGAACATTGCTGGAATTATTAATCTTTACATTTGAAATGACTAAAGGTGAATTTACTCCCTCTGGGGCACCTCTGCAGAACATTCAGATTCAAATCACAGAGGGTCTGTTTGATGTGAATGAGGCAGTACAGTCCTCAGAAGTGCAATTAGATTCAAAAGGGCAATTAGATTTATCATAAGTGAGTAGGAAGGGGACAGAGCTTACAGCATGTGCACTAGTAGATATTTGTGTGATCATAAAAGATCTTTATGAAACTTCTTTCACTTTTTAGGGTTCTGTCACCGCTAATTTGTCTTGGAACTCTAAGTCAGTCATGATAATGATGCAGCACGCTGTGCATTTGTTATCAGTTCACAGAATGTTCGTAATTCGTTCTCTGTCATTTTGGCACATGATCATTCAATGAGATTCTGGTTTAACAAATATAAATTAGATGAAAAATCAGCTATAATTTGATCTTCAAAACATTCCCATGCATCTGAATATGCATCTGGACTTGCTGACTGGGAGACTTCAGTCAGTTAGGATTGGGAGCAACATCTCCATCAATACCAGAGGCCCCCCAGGGCTTTGTGCTTAACATTTTGCTGTTTACACTGCTGACTCATGACTGTGCAGCAATACACAGCTCATACCACATCATTGAGTTTGTTGATGACACAACTGTGGTGGGTTTGATCAGTGGGCAGGATGAGGTGGCGTACAGAGAGGAGGTGTGACAGCTAATGAACTGATGCAGAGCCAATAACATGTTTCAGTGTGGAAAAAACGAAAGCTAAGGTTGTTGACTTCAGTTGAGCATTACATGGTCAAGCTCCCTTGAACAATAAAGGATTCTCACATGAGAACCTCACATGGACACTGAACACCAAGATGGGCCAGCAGCATCTCTCCTCCAGACTGAGACTCCAACTCTTCACAACAAACTACTGAGGGAATATAGAGAGCATTTACTGTAACTTCATCATGGTGTGGTATGATCATTTTCCATTTCTGATCTCAAGACCCTTCAGAGAATAGTGAAGACAGCTGAGATCATCATCAAGGTCATTGCACCCACAATGCCACCAACATTGTGGATGACCACACACACCTCCACACACACACTTTACTTCGTCATCCTATCTGGCAAGAGTTCCTTAACTTAAGAGCCTCCACTGCTAGAACGGGAGAGATTTCTTTCCTCAGGCCATCAGAGTCCTCAGTCAGAACTGAATCATAAACTGTACCCCCACACACACACCTTAACTGAACTTCTTCCTACCACTAATACAGTACATACACACACTGATCTGTTGATCCTTAAGCAAAACAATTAAACAACAACTGTCACTGTAAACACAATTTTAGCCTGCACATTCTCTGTCCTGCTGCTAATGATAGTTGAACTACAATTTATTGATGTCTACCTCTATATTCATATTTTTTGTACACTTAATCAAATCAAGTCTGGTAGATTTTATTGCATTCCAATCATATACACACAGTAGACAGTGAAATGAAACCACATGCCTCCAGTATCTTGGTGCAGCACAAGAACAGGAACAGAGGAGCACAAGACCAAAAATACAGACAGGACAAAAGAGATATGTCTATATTTGTATTTTGATATCATTCGTATAGTGTGCTTTTTATACTATACTGTTATGTATAGCTTAAAGCTTTTGCTGCTTTTATCTTTTGTACCATCCTCTTTCTGTCATATTCTGTATATTTCCCACATTAAGCTGGAACAACCTGGACAAGTGATTAATCTGTCTCACAATGAAGGGGATGAGTTTGGTCTGAACTTTCATTATGGGTCAGTTTTAGGATCCAGTTGCATCCTAACATATCATAACCTACAAACTGGATGACAACATACTTACAAGAAAGGCTTGCAAGTAGGAAGCATCTGATTTCCCACACACTAAACAAGGATTGCAAAATATTACTGGAACTGAGTAGAACTAAATTTCTTGGTCATCCAGGATAAAAATAGTCCTTTATAGCAACAAACACCAGCGGTATGTTTACTATAGAACATTACATCTTAACTGCACTGTGGTAGTGTGGCTCCAAGACTTTGTGGCACTGTTTTATAATTATTGCCTTTGGGGAAATTGCTTATACATGACATCAGGTACAGAACAAGTTGGGTTTCATCATTTGTAACCAAAGAATAAAAGTTTTTTGGGTATCCTGACCTCAAAATAAATTCAGTTTCTTTCCCATCTTTACTTCTCTATAAGTTACACTTTCACAATATGGAAATCTATAGCCTTTTTTTCCCTTATGAGTGAGGGAATGTATTTGAAAACAGTAAGAGCGCGTAGGTAATTTTCACATTGCTGCTAAAAATCTGCTTAACTTGGATTAAAATCTCTTTACATAAACTTTCATTAACACTTGAAGTTGTTTTGCCTTCTGAAGGTTCTGAAGGTACAGTGAGAATATTCAAGCTCACTAAACGTATTAAACTAAATCAGGCATTTGGGGTTTTTTTTCTTTTTGAGTTTACCATTCCATCATCATTACCATAGAAAAAATACTATTTAGATTCCCCTTTATTAACATACATATTTTTATCTGTTTTAGAGTCACCATGACCTAATGAGAATTGGCAGCACTCTCAAAAGGTAATGCTCTGCTTTGTCCGTGTCCTCAACTACAATTTAAATACATAATGTATTACATAATGAAAACCTCCAAAGAGATAACTATAAAACATTGCTAAACAATTTACTCAAAATGACATGCCCTCGATCAGGCTGTTCACCACCAGAGTACTACAACGCCATCTGCTGATCATCATGCAATTTGTTAATAGTGTTTAAAAAATGGTTTTTTTAGAACAAAGAATTGTGTGTTACATGTTAAAAGTGTGTTACATGACTACAAGCTAGACATGAAATACATTTTAAATGACCAATAATTACACTATACTACTCTGTAAAATGTCTCTTTGTATTTCTAATACTTCTACACTATGTGTGAACTTGTGTTATTTGTGAACTTGTGTTAGATCTGCCACTAGGCAGCTGTGAGCTGTGTAGCTTCAAAGGGCCATGTCCCACAGGGATCTGCCCCTGCATTTCCCACCATTTGCCCCACTAAGCTCTGGGCCCCAGAGAGAGGTTAATAATGACAAGAAGGAGGTTGTTATTTGGGATATCCCTGCTAGAAACAATAACAAGGGGGAAATAGCCCAGTTTCATTCAGCTGTATTCAGTTCCTTTTCACAATAAAATCAGTCAAAATGAAGCTCATGTCAGTTAATAAACCTGCTGTTTTTCATAGGTTGCAGCTGCTGAAATGCTAAGATCATCAGCATCATCTGTATCCAATTTGCTTTAGATTTAGAAAACTGCATTTAAATGTGATATATAATTCATGCCGAATGAGGAGTATGTGCTTATAATCTCTTACATCAGCCCAATCCATCTTCTAAATCCAAATCTTTCTAGTTTTGCTACGAAATAGACACTGAGAGAGAATGAAAAAACATCTTGGGAGACATTAAATGAGCTAGCACGGTAGACATACAACTTGGCCAGAGCCGGATAAGCAGACTTTTTGCTGTGCCAAGATCTAGTCACTCTGTCTTTAACCTGGCAACAAGCGTAAGAAAGCCAAATTAAGGATTAAAACGGACAGTAACAAACTACACCCAACTACACAGTCTGTTTCATCCTGTCAGAATACCTCTTTGATTTCCACCCTATTAATTAATCAAGGTGAAAAGCAGCTTCTGTTTCAGAGCAAAAACCAGGCTGGATATATTCCTCATCTGAGATCAGTTACACCATAAGCCTAGGTGGCCAGAGGAGGCAATTTTTTAATTGCGCCATCAGAGGGTTTGGGTTCTCAGTGAGCTGTTTTACTGTTATGTTGTTGCTGGCAGGCTTTGGAATTTGGGAGCACTTAGAATGCCAGTATCAGTTAGTTGGTTTAGGTATGAAACTTGTTGTCAAAGAAGGCTTTAATAATTTACTGGTAATAAATGTGTTGATCAGGGGGTTTTGGAAAACCACAAGAAGTTTAGCACATTGAGCATATATTCAACATTTTTTTCTGAATGAGTGTTTTGCTGAAAGATTTATGTTTAGTTTCTTTTTAAATGTAAATTTCCTGGCACATTTCTGACAGTAAAGTAAAATTTAAATGCTCAAAGGCAAGTATGACACTTCCCTCAAAAGAACACAAAGCCAATGGAAATAAGAATTTGTTCTCTTGTCACATGATGGTTAAATAAATACTTTGCAACAACTAATTAACTAATTTATTGCGCCAAAGTGGGGTAGCAGATATCCTTCAGGGTTTACTTCTTTGTGTTTATACAGTTACTAAGGAACTATTATGTATTATGCTCAGTGTGTTTCCCATCACTGAGTTTATTTTGAAGGATTCTTCCAAGTACAAGTAAACTGGAAAAATCCTGGTAAATGAATGATTAAATATTAATAGGTCAAGTTAATCAGTTGAAGTCTATGTTGGCCCACACCCTTCTATACCTGATGTGTCACAGGAGAGAGACTTGCAGGAATAGGAGCTGCTGTCATTGAGAGAAATACATAACAAAGACATATGCAAATGTTGTGATATTCAGATTTGGCTATCATCCATCCCTTCCTTCAGTAAACAGAGATATCAGGTGGGTGGAGTCTTTTGATTGGTCTTTGCAGACGTTCGTTTTTTGTCGTGCCACATTACAAATACTTAATGAAGCTATTTTAGATTTACATATACGGCATTTAGCAGACGCCTTTTATCCAAAGCGACTTCCATTCCCTAACTACAGGGGACAGTCTCCCTGGAGCAACTTGGGATTAAGGGTCTTGCTCAGGGACCCAGTGGTGGTGCTGGGGTTAGTATTCGAACCTCATGGCCCAGAGGCAAGTGTCCTACCCACTGAGCTACCTCCACCCCTGGTAGATTACCGGTAGATATTCTTGTTAAAAGCACTATCTATGGCACCTTCGTGGATCAGACCGGTCCTTCTCTGCTTTTAACGTGGTTAGAAAAAGTGGAAACTGTAAAAGGAACATTTTAGTGTGTTTATTTAGGATGTAATATAATAGAAGAGTGTTATGCAAGTTTGTATCAAATCAGTAATGTAAAAAAGAGTAATAGCCAAATGCCCTGATTAGCAATCATTCATTTATCCACAAGACAAGCATGCATAACTGTAAGTCACATTTAATTCCAACTTAACATCGTTGAGATCAAGCCCAAATTACTTTTGCTCACCCGTCCCCAGTTTGTTAATGTTGATAAACAATGCAGTCCTTTTCATTTATCTTTTCCAGACTGCGTTTCCCACAATTTGCTGACTCCACCCCCTCCTCGTGTCCAGTGAAACCCTTGCTCCTCCTCCTAAGGAGACATGGATCCCCAGGGGAGTCTGGGAGCAGAGGGGGAACAGGGGGTTCTGGTTCCGAGCCCCAGGAGCGAGGCTGTGACCCACGACATGGAGGAACTGTCCCTGCAGTCCAGTCAGAATCTTCCGCCAATAAAGGAGCGCAAAAATGGTGAGTGAATTCATGTGGTCAGTCCGCACAAAACCTGCAGGTTAAACTCTATTACACTGCTTCCTGCTTTCTTATCATCTATTAAACACCAGTTCCATATTGACACTGAGAAAATAAGCCACACCAGACAGCTGAGAAATTTGTTTGTGGAGAGAGAAGTGTGGGAATTATGCTGGAATTGCATGCAGACGCCAACATATAATCATGGCTTAAACAGCCTCTTTAACTCTTGTCCAGAGGTTCTTTGGCCTTCTTCAGGGTTCAGGACTGGTAAACTAATTCGATATATCTTTGTCAGCCTCAATCGCCAGATCCCTCCGACACTGAAGGATCTCAGACTTGCTCTCAGCACTGCTGATCCTTGAGACTGACTTGACATCCCTGGCGCTGAAAGGTTTCGTTGCATTCTTGAGACCTTTGGTCACTGTGACTTTATGTTCCCCCGGTCACCTCCATGGCTGTTTTCGGTTGGTTCTCACAATCGAGGCCAAAGCTACAGGCTGGAAATGTTTTACTGGCATGTGAACTGTAATGAGAGGGCACAGAGGGGCTGGTCCAATGGATAGACTGGCACTGAACTATGCACCATTATCTTTGACATTTTTTACATTGTGTCGATCTCAGGGATCCACCCGTGCCGTGAGTTATTCACCCAAGCGATATCATTACTTACAAGAGGATCAGGTGAGAATAGTATGTTGATGTTCCACTAGGGCTGCGGTTTCCAACAGGGGGGTCCCCGCCCACATGGGGCCCTCAGCGAGCTTTGTGGGGGGGGCTCGCGTCATATTTTAAAAAATTTTAGCAGTGGGCAATCAGGAGAACGATCATGTTGCCTTAGTTATTATTATCCCCTGGCTGACCCAAAAATGTACAAATTTGTTATTTGTTCTCCACAAAAAGGAAAGTCTCACTGATTTGCCTTCAGCAGCTAATATTAAGGACCCAAGCATACTGGACCCAGGTGAGGAAGCGCCAAACATTTTGGGTCGCAGCATAAGCAATACTGGAAACACGATATACAGAAAATACCAAGACAGCTACCTGAAATATGGTTTTATTCCAGTTTAAAGACCAAATGCTACTCATGTTTTGCTTTTATTTTTACATTAAGCTATTAATTGTGCATAAACATATCTAGGTATAGTAATAAACATACAGTTTATTGGAAAACAACATTTGTTGTCATCCTTACTGCAAACTTGTATGAGTCATAATCGTCATGAAATGTGTGTGGGGGGGTGGGGGGTTG
>JBBKCR010000134.1:6321532-6333203 GCA_037577295.1 Ladigesia roloffi | reverse complement strand
TATGAGTCATAATCGTCATTAAATGTGTGTGGGGGGGTGGGGGGTTGGGGGGGCTTACAATATTTTCCTGGGGAAAAGGGGGTCTCAGGCAAAAAAACGTTGGGAACCACTGCCCTAGGGGAAGGATGCAGAGACCCTGCCTGTAATTTCAGCTCCCCCTAATCCCCATTCAGCTCCTGTATTATTCAACAAACTCCAGACCCAGCCCAACCCTTGGTCCCTAGAAATACATTTGAAAGCATGACTCACTAAAGATGTTTTCTGGAATGCCGTTGCTTGTTTTCACTGGTTCATGTCCATGTTAAAAGGGTTCCAAATAACATGGAGTATCATAATATTCACACGGTACACAGACCTTGAACTGATATCGCTGGAGTATATCAACTTTGGCATTGGGACAGACAAATCAGCAGGATTTAAATTCATTTAATTCAAACTGCAGCTCAAAATATATCTGGGTAAGTAAACATTGGATAAGTAGACAGCCACTAATGCATATTGCTATACAAGCAGCAGTTGTAGCCTCTCAATTAAAAAAAAAATTTAAGACTGACATAGACAGTAAACATTCAATCTGAAGATTTTTTAAGCAGTGGCAACAAATGATGTTCTTCTCATTTATTCTCAGAACTCATTCACCCAATCAACAGGTTTGTGTCTCTAAGCTGCCAGTTTTAACATATCCTTCACCAGAGACCAAAAAGTGCACAAAGTGTGAACACTGTGAAATTCTTTTTTTGCATTTAACACATTCACCCAGTGAGGCAGTGGGCTGCCACCAATAAGGGGCGCCCAGGGAGCAGTGTGTGTGGGGATGATGCTCAAGCATACCTCATGGCACTAGCAAGTGTTGGGATTCGAACCCATAACCTTCAGATTTATCCTGCTAAGACTACACACGTGTATTTAAGATTATACATCATACTTCCCATTTTTTTATAGCAGCCTCTTACTGCATTTTTTGTGCATTTTTGTTGTTTCAAAATTTCAAGTACTCTCACACAGGTGACTCAAACGTCATTTGCCTGTGTGAAAAGCATTTTTTGGTATTCTGAATAAAACCATTTAGAATTTATTATTATTGTTTATACATTTTGGACAACACCATGCTTCCGAATTTGTGCACTCTGTTTGGGGAAGGCCCTTTTCTGTTCCAGCATGACTGTGCCCTAGTGCACACAGCAAGGTGGTAGACATGGTTGGAAGAGTTTGGTGTGTGAGAACTCGATTGGCCCATAAAGAGCCACAAAGAGCCCTGACCTCATCCCCTTTAGGATGAGCAGGATCAGAGACTGCAAGCCAGGCCTTCTCATTCAACATCATTGTCTGACCTCATAATTGTTCATATAGTGTACATATTATTATTGTTTTAATATAGACTGGAGATTTTTGTGCTTGAAAAGATGAAGCTTCCCAGTACTAAATACAGACTCAAATACTAGTATCCTGAAGTATCCTGAAATCCTACAGCTGTGTATACTCTCCATCTAGGAATGGTTCAATCTCAATAGCATCAAGCTGTGAGCTACAATAACATCTCTTTCTCCTATAACACCCATGCCTCAGTGGTTTTATTGGAAGATGAAACATCCTTCCACCCAAAATTTTGTATCACTACATCTTCATTACAATTTCACACATAACAGTCCTATTCAAATTTTTTTTTGTCCAATGGGCAGTATAGGCACACAGTCATTGTGGCCTAATCTCATCAGTGTTGAGTCAGGGCCAAACCTTACCAGTCACTGCCTGGAAATGTCTACCAATCATACCTTGTCTGCTGTTTTACATCTGATTTTTTTCTAGTTGTCTTGATTGACCTTGTAAAATGTCATGGTTTATTTTACTTCTATTGGTGTTGCTTAGTTATGTTTTCTCTAATATGTTGAAAACATTGCACATTGAAATGATTAAATTACATTAAGATGTTCTGTTTTTTTATATAAAATCTGTCTTATTGAATTAGGTAAAATGTTTGATTTCGTTTCAGAATAAAAACTGTAACAGGGCAGTCGAAATGGTTTGCTATTTGGTGCTAACAGCAATTCCACCTTCTGAAGGGTGTATGTGTGTATGTGTGTGTATTTCCTTTTAACTCAGAATTCAAAATAGTAGGGTCAATCAGTAAGTTCTACCTTTCACACAATGCAGACATCCCAACTTGCAAAAAGTCATTTCAAATGACAGAACTGCCTAAACACTGCTGCGTATTTGGAATAAGGAAGTCCTTACAGCTTGTTTCTCAGGGTGTGCTGGAACTCTTACAGAAAATACATGAACATGAAAAAAAAGAAAGTGTAACTTGTCCATTCTGATCTCTGGCTTTGTTCTGCTGAAGTTATTTGATATTAAGGCTGTGTTTTAGTTTGGGTGTGGAGGGTTAAAATGGTTTCATAGACTAGGGTCGTGTAGACACGCCCACCCAGCGGCTGATTGGCTGGGCTGCTTCACAGATGTGTTTGTGTGTGTGTGTGTGTGTGTGAGAGAGAGAGAGAGAGAGAGAGAGAGAAAGTGTGTGTGTGCACGCGAGAGAGAGAGAGAGAGAAGTAACTTCCCCGTGCTGCTGCTTCTGACACACTCCTGCGCTCCGTTTTGGTCCTCTCGCTGCTCCATGGGACTCCAGACCCGGCCACTGTCTGCCCCCTCTCTCGGCTCCATGGCCTGCCTAGAGGTTGAATCCCCAACCATCTGCAGGGGTAAAGTGCCACCTAGAGCGGTTCTTGCTCCGCATGTGCTTTTTACTAAACCTGTTCTGCACTTCTGATCTAATTTTAACTGAACTTAGCGACGTGGCGGTTTATGTTAATGTGCTTCTGATAACCAAGGACTTGTGCAAAACAGAGCTGAAGCAGGAAATGACTGTGTGTAATAGAGCTCTTTAAAAAAAAAATTAACCAGGTAAAACCAAAAAATATTTTTCTTATGTTTAAGAAACCCTTCTCATCTTGGTAAGATGATTATGATAGTGATGCTAATGATTACTTTCCTTTAATAACTTCCTTAGTCATTTTTATTGGGTTTTTTTTTTTTTTTTTTTTGTTCAGTAGAGTCTTTAACTTATAATATGAAAAGCTTTGCTATCTCTGTTCACTTACATGGCTGTATTTTCTTAATGTGATATGAATTTTTTTAGGCCATTTTGCTGTTTTTTGTTTGTTTTAAGAACTGTAGATTCTGGTACATAAGAATAGGCTCGAAAAATATCCTTTCTGTTGATGTATGGCATGGCGTGAAGTACGCAACTAAAATATGAACTGTTGGGTGTTGGGACACTGCCCATCACCAGTACCATCAGTCAGCCAAAGTGCATATCCATTTATCAGTTTTCCAACTTTTCATCCATAAATTAGTCTTCTGGCACTACACACTGTTTAAGGCCCCCTGTTCTTCTGTAAGCACTTGTGCAGATACAGTCATCTTGAGAAGAGGGGATATTTATTCTATCAACAAAGTGCGGTGCAGTGTCAGTATGTTTCTTAAACATACTGAATTTTGTCAGTGTAAAGTGTTCAGTAGCCATAACAAAGCCAGTAGGTTTTATTTATGGACAGAACATCCAGTGCTCCAGCCGCTGCTTCTGTGAAGTGCTCTGTCCAAAGGAACAGGTCTGAAGATTTGAGATCAGGCCACAGAGTTTTGGCGAGGCATAAGAAACTGAAACCCTTTTGTTTATTGTAGGGCTGGAGTTAGAGACCAAGAGCCTGAGCTAGCTTGCATCATACATGGGTCAGCCAGGGTTCACGAGAAAGCATATCATCATCAGCGCTGACATCAGTCTTATGAATGTGAACAGGACAAAGTGTGGTGCATGTACCTTCCACAATGATGTTCAAATAAGGTTCTGCTATTACTCCACTGTTCTGGAGGGCATGTAGTCAGCGTCATGTAATTTGTTGCACAAAGTTATTTGCTTGTGGCCTACCAGTGGATTTTTTAAGGGTATCTGCCTCAATATTGCAGCAAAGGTAAGGTAGGCCTTTCGATCTTCTTTTTGTACCCAGATAGCCCCAGGCATGGGTCGTAATGGAAAACATGAGCAAGCACATAGTGTTCTGATCTAAACCTTTTTTTTTGGTGTGGGGGGTTACTACAACATCCCTGTCCTGCCGGCCTGCAGGGAGCACAAGTCCACGCTTATCCCGCCGCCCCCAAACTATGTGATTTCCCAGGCCTTGTTCTCACAGCGCTTGGGTTTATTTTTGACAGGATGAGTCAGAGCCCCACTCAGACATAATGGAAGCTCCCCTGGGAGTACAGCAGGCCAGAGTGTGCTGCTAACCCCCTCTCTCGAGTTTGATCAAGCTCAAACCAATCCCTGTGCTGAGCATGCAGGTGTGCACATATAATAGGGCTGAATGACATAGGCAAAATTCCTCTGACTAAATGTATTCTCTCATATCCCAGATCACATCCACAATTTATGTGGATCTGAATAGCAGTTTGAGTCTGGTGAAATACAAAAAAAATTATTAAAATGTAAATAAATTAATTATACTTTGCTGCCTGGCTGGTTTGTGCTAATAGTTCTTTCTCCATATGTAAAGAGTAAAATTGGCAAATCAGCACCAGATGTATCAAAGTGGCATTTTTAATCTGAGTTACAGTCTTTACTGCTAATACTATAGTTAGGAAAATAACAGCACTTTCTCGTTGACAAAAACACCTCTCATGTGCATCATATTTAAAAGAAAACATTCATATCATTACTCAGACAGAGCAGGCAACACTTGTGCCATTACCATATTCATCACTAACCACCGTCACATTCCTCCTCAAATGTGTTTGCATTAGTGTAGCATTGTTGCACTGTAGTAACACCTCCTTTCTTGCATGTTTACAAATGTTTAAACTGAGCGTCTCTCCAGGGGTTTCTGATGACGGAAAATAGCCGTGAACACTGTCCAGGGATTTATGAGCTCTTCGTAATACATTTTGCTCCTGTGCCCAGAGGGTCACTCCTTTTGATGTTTCAAAATCTTAACGGATCTTTGCGTACCCATCAAGAACAAGACTATGTATTTTACTTTTTATAGCCCAGCACTTGCAAAATAGACACTGTTCAGCCAACACTTGGCTGACATCATGCGACGCAACTGATAGGACCATCAAGCTGTTTATTAGTCTTGCTTTTACCACCATCACATTCAGAAGGCTTCTCTGTCATGTTGAAGGCTCTCTTTAGCCGCAGTATGTGTTTGCTGTATGTGTACTTTGAGGTCAGTTCCTCCAGCCTGTTTTCCTGAAAGCTTCTTTTATTTTTTGGATTAAAAGTAATCCTTTCAAAACAGAGAAAAAAGAGCTTTGAGTTGGTCAGCTATGAATTACATATGTATAATGACTTATTGTTTTTTATGTTATGTTTGGCCTCGGTGGGTTAATAAGTGACCTTAATGTGTCTGTCTTGTGTTATTGCTTTACAGAATTACTTGACCTTAGGCCATATGAAACTGAGTAGCCACTTAACCGCATGGAGTGAAACCGGGAGTTGAGTTGTGTGTGCGTCTAAGCTGACTGTACTGTTTCTGCTCCTTTTCAGTCCTGCAGCTCCGACTCCAGCAGAGACGCACTCGGGAGCAGCTTGTGGACCAAGGCATCATGCCACGTGAGTATGCGGCCTGTTCCAAAGCGAAATAACTAAATGCCACACTGTAATGTTTAAACAAATTATTAGTCCCTTCTGAATCAGGCACCAGGGAGGCTTACAAGAAGAAATTGTCAGTTTGCTGAAGTCTTACATGGCCTTGAAAGAAGATGATCTGTTAATCCATTGTTGTGGATGCACGTAATATTACAGTGTGTTCTTGGGTATGGATGACACACTTAGTTTGGCCAAGAATCCAATTTACAAAATATTCCCCCATCTCCAAATGTATTTGATTAGCCAAGACCGGTTTGGTGTTCATCTGAATCTCTCTTATGCTCTTAATGGACAAAAATGTGAACAAATCAGGATTGGTGTTGGTTGTACTGCTGTTTTTAGCTTATACAACACTATTTTGTCCAAGTGAGAGTGTGCCATACAGTATCAGAAATCACTTTAGGAAGGCTGTTTAAGATTACTTAACTTTTGAAAGGTTTACACAACACTGATCATGGGGAATACACTTTCATTACTTGGTAGCCACAATAGTCTAATAGCTCCAATGCAGAACTTTTGTACTTTGTACTGCAAGTGTCTTGGGTGTCTGAATTTATCTGGAATGTAATGGAAAATCATCTTACTATTCCTTTAAGACACATACTTGGTGTAAAGTAGAGCACATTACCCACAAGTCCCAGTCCTCTTGTGATGTGTCCCATGGTGGATAGAGCATGTCATGAGTGGTGGTAAGAGGAGCAGTTCTAATAAAAGAACGTGTCTGTGGAGGATACATGCTGATAAAAAAGCACACAGAGAACAATGGTGTGAGTGATGTCTGTCTGGCTTGGTTGGAGCTCACTCAGCAATGGACGCCTGCATGGGCAAATCTCCTGCAGAGCACCAAGCTCCAGACACGCTCCAGTCAGCGACTAAGCCTGTTCTTCTGCCCTGAAAACCTTATGTTTTAACTCAGAACCCAGACCCCCTTTTCAAGGGACATTTCTCCAGCAGATTTTACCAGTGCCAAGAACTCTGCATTTGAAAGTAACATTTGGGTGAATCTTTGGTGGCTGACTGCTTTTAGTCAATGCAGCAGAAATGGTCTGTTTGAAATGTTGGTTTAGTGAATGACTAATACAGAGCCACGTAAACGAGGTTAAGTAAAATGTCTGTTAACAAAATCACTTGCTGAAGTCTGTCATGAATGGATGAATCAACCACTTCCTGTTAATCGTAGAGGCAAGTGCATTGTTAAAACCAGTTAACCAACTAGAGGAAGGAAACCTTTCATCTTGACAGAATGTTTGTGTTCTCAGAAGTACACCTCTTTACTCTAGCAATATGCTGACTGTCTGGTTTCACTTTTGCAGATAAAAACAATCTGAGATTTTCCCAGTGCTTGTACCATGCAAGGTTTTGACAGAATTGCACAAGGATAACCACGTTGTAGTTTTTAGCACAGAGGTGGTAATTTTTCAAATGTCTTTTGATGTGTTTATCTCTCTAGCATTGAAGACTCCTGCTACCTTTCATGAGCAGATCAGAAGCCTGGAGAGAGCCAGGGTGAGACTAAAACAAATGAGTCCTCAACATCAGAAATGTATACTTAAAGGGCCAATATCCTATCATGTGTTTTCATGGGTCACCTAGGATCATTGTGTGTTTTATATACCAAAACTTCTGTCCTGACTGAAACACCACTTACAGCTTGTGTGAATGTGAATCAGGTAGTCATATGGACATACAAATTAAAATTTTATGTAATGTATAAAAGTCTTTCATAAAAAAATTGAATTGAGACAGCAGGCAAAGGAATCTGACATGCTGTAAACATAACTACTATTTATTTTTTTTATTATGTTCTACTTAACTATGGTCAGACTGAGAACTTCCTAAAGCACAAGATTCGTAGCAGACCTGAGCGTGCAGAGCTGGTCCGCATGCACATCCTTCAAGGTAACCACACTGACAGCTTTATCTCTGATTTCCTCCAGAAGGCATTCTAGGGCATTCTTAAATGATTAAGATTCAATGATAAAACCATGAAAACTTTGCTTTTGCTAATATTCATATTCATACAGAACAGTATGGCATCTGATCTGAGTCATACATGATGTGCTCTGTACTGACCACTTAGTGATTTGTTTCAGAGACCCAAGCAGAACCTTCTCTGCAGGCCACACAGATGAAGCTGAAAAGAGCTAGACTGGCCGATGACCTCAATGAGAAGATTGCCCAGCGTCCTGGCCCACTGGAGCTGATAGAGAAGAACATCCTACCTGTAGACTCCAGCGTAAAAGAGGCTATCGTTGGTAAGCAGCACAGCAATAATTTACCAGCAGTTATTTAAAAACCTGTAGGCTTCATTTTCTGTGAATAGGAATTTTTCTGCCTAAATTTGTTTTTACAGTAGGTGAGGTAAACTATCAGAAGACTTCGGATGTTTATAATTTTGATGAAGACAGTAGTGAAGCTTTGTCCCCAGAGGATCCAGCCAGTCAGGATTCTCAGTGTTCTGTACCGTCACCAAGGGAGACTAAACTGCCTGAGATCTCATCTGCTTCCCAAAGTCATGGTTCCAGTCTACTGGTGAGACTATCATCATTGTCCCTTTCTTTTGCTCTGTACTAGACTGTTTGGTGTATGGGCTGATCAATAATACATCTGGAAATTTTTGAGGTTCCACAGAGGTGTTTGCATCAATTAAAAAATCTCTATTAATAATATATTCTGTCTAAAATATGGATACGAAAACCAGCTATTAGATAATACAATATGAATCCAAACGGAGCCTAACTTCACTGTTGGTTGCAAATAAGTTTATGAGATATATTGTGAGAAGACATCCTGTACCTTCTGTATGGGAACAGTAATTAATTTACAGTTTTCCACTTACATGTAGTCAGTCAGCCAAGACAAGTTTCCTTCTTAAGTTTAGCTGTAAATGCATTCTGATCACAACCTGCTCAAATTAGATTCAGGTCTTCACTGTGGTGTTGCAAACCTGTCGGTGTGGTGTAGAACATAATGTGACTTGTTGTGAATAATCAAAGTATTGACATATATACTTTGTTCGCAACTTTGGCCGCACAGTTAATCTAAGCATCTAAAGGTGCTAAAAACTGTTTGGGTGACTGCTGAATTCTAGTGTTTGTTAGCAAAGGCTAAGAATACTGACCTTTGATGAGACTCTAGCCATTGCATTTTGTTTCTCAGTACATTTAAAATTAGTAGTGTGGTGTCAGATATCTTTTTATAGTTTCTTCCCCTTTGTGTTTTAAGTGGCATTGCCATGTGTATTCTTTCTGTCTCTTATCTTAGCTCTGTCCATCTATGGTCCAAAGTTCAGACTTTCTCAGTCAAACATCAGCAGAGGATCAAGCAGGCGCTCGATTCTTAGCTGCTCCTCAAACCGCCATGGCCACTGCCCCTCCAAAACCAGGCCCTACCCTTGTGAAGGTGAGCCCTGGTGATGTCCTTTGCTGTCAGTACTTTCTTAACTCAACCAACAGTTCTATTGATCTGCACAAGTCAAATTGACAAGTTTAGTTTATGATTTGTCATTATTTATATGAGATAAGCTGGAACAATACAAACATTGGAATTTAATCACAACTGACCAGTCCACATGTGCCTTTAAAGAAAGACAAATAAGTTTCCGCTAAATCCACTTGTTCTCTTCATGTACTCCACGAAGAGAGCCAAGCTTAAAACACAAGACTGCCAGTTGTGTTTAGCTAAGATTTTAATATGTTCAGATTTATTGTAGAAATGGGAGAGATACTTTCCTTTATCCAGTGTGTTTCTTTGCCATTCTGTGGATCATCATAAACTAAAAAATCACCTTTTGTGATTTCCCTTCTTTGATCTAGCCTGCTCATTGTAAAGCTGTCTTCACAAGTACAAACAGTAGTAAGATGCCCTGGGAGGATTCTGAAGCATGGGACAGTGATACTAAACAGTGTGTCACAATGAGAGCAGCTTGAGAGTGATTGTCCCAGTTAGGGGCACTTTAGGCCAAAGCAAAGGCTCAAAAGACTCAGGTCAGGGGACAGCAGCAGCAGCTGCTTTCTGTCTTCTGTTGGGGGTCAAATGAAATGCTCACTCTCATTACACAGTAGAGAACTGATGAAAGCACAGGCCCACGAACCAAGAGCGAGGCAATAACTTCTGCATTTATCATAATCCGTACCCTCAAAGCATATTCCACATATTTGTTCTGAGAGCCATCCCTCCTTCCCCGGGGAGTGAAGCAGAGTGTTCAAATAAGACAGTCTGAAATGACGTTATAACAGCTCAGTGGCTTTCACCTCCCTCCCTTAGATGCCAGAGCCATTTTCATGTGTATCCTGTGACTGAGTGGTTCAGAAACAATGAGGGTCATGTCCCCCCATACATCCTGTTTCCCCATCCTGTCATTTTAGGTGGGTGTTGACTTGCGGCCCACCTATTCACCAGCCAGCACTTCGCCCACAAATCTCTCAGTCAAGGGATGCAGTTCAGTGGTGACTGCAGTGTTGGCACTGGAACATAATCAGACCATGCTTAACTGTGTGATTTCAGGTGTGCTCAGAATAGTCCCTCTTAACTCAAACCTGCCCCCTCCACCTCTTCCCATTTCAGCAAAGCCAGCCCAAGCTGCCAAATGAGAAGAGCCGTAGCAAAAAGAGCAAAGAACCAAAGCCAAGGATAAAGAAGCTCAAATACCACCAGTACATCCCACCAGACCAAAAGCAGGAGCCCAATGAGACCCCTATGGACTCTGCCTACGCCCGACTCCTCCAGCAACAGCAGCAGTTCTTACACCTCCAAATCCTCAGCCAGCAGCAACAGCACTACAACTATCAGGCCATCTTACCTGCACCTCTCAGGTGTGTGGTTCCACCAGCAAACACTGCACTGAAGTCCTTGAAATGCAGACAATATTACTGTGTCTGTAAGAGTAATACTGTAATACAAAAGAGTGCGAAAGCAAACAAAGAATGATAGTATGAATCACCTAATTAGGTTTAATGTGCATATTTCTGTACCTAATTCTTGTTTTCATTCATTATTCAAAACTTTAGCATTTTGGAGTAAATATTCCATTTACATCACTTGGTTCAGCTCCTACCATCGCATTCAGTTGTGATGTGTCAAATTTGACTCCAGGATTAAAGACCTTGGAAAGAGATTGATTATTTCAGCTGTAATTGTTACATAACACAGAGCGGAATCCAAACTGATGAGTGCTGATTAATGTTTGCTGAATGCCACAGTTTCATCTATCAATCTGGTGTAACCGTACGTGTCAGCACCTCGGCCTGAGTGCAGTCGATCCTAGCATTCCCCTACTCTCTTGCCCCTGTTTGTGCCAAATGAACTGCTACTGCTATTGTCCTAGACACAGCTTGTTGATTGTGAATGATGAGGATGCAGGATGTCCCCTCTTTCATTGGAACCCTGCCCCCCTTCTCTTACTCTCCCATTTCTCCTTTGTATACCGTAGGCCTGTTGCCGAGGCTCAGAACAACTGCCCTAACATAGCCCTTGGCAGCAGCCAGGCTCAGCCTGCTTCTATCGTGGTGTCCCTACCCAGTGCTGCTCCTGCACGCCCTAACCACACCATGAACAACCGAAAGCCTGGCCCTCTGCCCAGCAACCTGGATGAAATGAAGGTGCGTCATACAGTGCTGTACCTTTCCTTGCATGAATTGGTCCCACCTGCATAATATGCTGAGCTGCTTGTTGCATATTGTGAATGACCGGGAAAGTGAACAATAACACTACAGGCCAAGACAGGAATGGAAACAAGTAGTGTTTCTTTAGAATTATTCTGCTGGACGATCATGGGAATTAAGGAAGTTCAATTTGCTATGGATGGAATGACAAATGGCATTGTGCTGTATTAAGTACAGGGCACATAGTTTACATATCAGAAAACACATTATATAAAAAGCAGTTTGTGTGACACAAGGATCTGTTTATCTTATTATCTTAAAGAATTAGCTGCTCTTTCAATGAAGGTGGCTCACTGGGTAGGACACTTGCCTCTGGACCATGAGGTCCTGGGTTCGAATCCCACCTCCAGCACCACCACTGGGTCCCTGA
>JBBKCR010000134.1:6303620-6321051 GCA_037577295.1 Ladigesia roloffi | reverse complement strand
TCCAGCACCACCACTGGGTCCCTGAGCAAGACCCTTAACCCCAGTTTGCTCCAGGGAGACTGTCCCCTGTAGTTAGGCAATGGAAGTCGCTTTGGATAAAAAGCGTCTGCTAAATGCCGTAAATGTAAATGTAAATGTAAATGAAAACTTCAAACCAAGTGTTTTATGAAGGATTTTTTGCAGAGGCTAAAGTTATCTTCCTGTTTGCCAGTTTCTTAGTCCAACTAAATATTGCAGAAGTGAAAATCTTAAATTAGAATGTAACTTTATTTTATTGGTGTTTTAAAATAGCATTGCAGAGTTAATACTGTCAGTTCAGAAGTTATTGCATTTCTTGCCATGAAATATATCCAAAACTGAGCAAAAAATATATTTGCAAACTGTAAATAGGCGTCATATGAAGTTACACTCTAGGGATTGAAGGAAGAGGCAAGAGAAGCACAGCTGAGAGCAGCATGTATTCTTTCTAAATTTCAAAGACATTTAAAATATAATAAACTTGTAATTTTGCTAGTCGCACAACAGTGTCTGCTATAGACAAATGGTTAATAAATCTTGTTTGTAACTGGATGTCGGCACATATCTTAAAATATAGAGCTCATGTGAAAATAGTGTGGATACATTTAATCACACAAGCTACATTCCCAAAGGTGGCAGAGCTGAAAATGGAGCTAAAGCTGCGAGGCCTTCCTGTTTCTGGCACTAAAACTGACCTTATGGAGAGGCTAAAACCCTATCAGAAAAGTTCTACAGCCACCAGTACCCAACCTGCTGCTGCCACAGACACCCTGACTCCTCCAGCTAGTCAGCAGCCTGAAAGCATGAACACAAGTCCCCCAGTGTCTCCTGTGCAGTCTGAGGTGTCTACAATCCCTGTGGAGGAAGCTGTAGGGGGGAGCAGTGCTAAAGTAGTGGCAACATCATCTCCATCTCAGCTAGTGGCAGCTAGTCCATCTCTGAAAATGGACGACATGGAGACCAAAGTGTCTGATAAGGACCTTCGGCTTCATGAAAAGGAGCGGCAGATTGAGGAACTGATGCGCAAACTGGAGCAGGAACAACGTTTGGTGGAGGAGTTGAAGATGCAGCTGGAGGTGGAGAAGAGGAGCCAGCAAGGGGCAGTGGCACAGCAGAATGAGTCAAGCCCATTGGCCCGGATCAAAAAGGAGCATGACACATCCCCCAGTTGTGGCTCAATGCATGGTCCCATGTCCCCAGCTGGCATGAAAGAGGATGAACCCCATGCACAGGTGCACACAGCCCAACTGCAGAAGTTCTACATGGGCCCTCCACAGCAGCTGCCCCAAACCACCCTCATCACTCAGCCAGGCTCCCATATCCTGCTGCCTGCAACCATCCACCAGGTCTGTTTGGGCTGATAAATAAAAATGTAACTTACTTTTCACAAACTGTAAGGGTGAAAACTTTAAAATCAGTTAAATATTCAAAAAAAATGTATTGAAAAAGGGAAATAGTGATATGCATTAATTGTTACTTTAACAGATGTGATATACACAGTATGCAATATCGTAAAAAATGTATAAACCATTTTGTTTCAGCCAGAGAGTGAATGCAAAACACTGAAGCAGGAACAAAAAAAAATCAGAACAAATGACTTAAATGAAAACATTTAAAATGAGCTAAAATTTCATGTCTATTTACAAATAATTTGTTAGTTCCCTGTAACACTTCCAAGTTGTTGTAGTATGTTATAGCATCGGCATCCTAATTCTGTCTCTTCTCTATAGACACAGGAGGTTCTCCAGACCACAGTGTCTAGCTCGACCCAAGTACAAACCCCACATCTGCAGCCATTGAAAACTGAGAACGCAGCGTCACAGCAACATGCGAACCAGACTCAAGCTACTCTGCAGGTGAGCACCAGCAGTCTTCCACAAAACTTTCAGCAGTTAAAATTGTTTTATTTTATGTATTCTTTTGGCACCTACACATTTGACATTTTATTTCTTGGAATCTGCAATCTTCTGTGTAAAAGTCCATTGTAGTTTTATTTTGCCGACATTTCTTCTTGCACTGAATTTCAACCACACTTCATAAATCCACTACTGCTCTCCCAGTGACAGGACCCAGTCCTATTTCTCAGTGACTTGGCTCAGAAACTGAAATAGAAAGCTTCTCTCCTGTTGTTTTCCCAACTTATCTCCCCCCGTTGCCAAGGCAATGGCAACTAATGTCAGCCAATGAATTCTTCTGCTAATAGCACCAAAAATGCTCACTCTAGCCAGGCATAGGACCTGCAGCAGGTGCCGGGTGTTAAATGGGTGGCACACTTTGGAAAAACTGCCTCTTCTGTAGCAAGCAGCATCACAATATGTTTGTTTCTAGACAGTGCCACTGTGCAGCAGCTCTGGCTTTCAGCAGAGCCAACCCATGAGTGAGGTTCCCCAGTGTTTTATCAGCAGCTCCCAGGATCCCTCCTCACCCAGAGTTTCTCCAGGACACAGTACCCTGAACGGCCTCACAGCCAAAGTAAGAAGTCTTAATGTTTTGTTTGTTTTTGTTAGTCTTTCTGTTCTGCAAAAAAAAAAACTCCATTGAGGTATTCTAAGGCCTTTTGTACATTCATAATACGGAATGCTGTATACATCTTTATTAAAAATAAAAAATAAAACATTTACGTAAAGATATTACATAGTACATAATTATTGGTAAACATGGGACATTGGTTAAGGTTATTTGCCAGCAAGCAAAATGATAAGTTAAATCCCAAATACTAAGAACTGTGGTTTCTTCATTCTATTGGGCTTACACTTAGTTAGAAATGCTTTTTGCTTAATTTTATATTACTTATAATTCTAATTTTTCTTCACCAGTCTCCGTCCCCCTGCCAGACCTATATCCTCCCACCATCTACTTTTACCAACCACCACAGCCCCAAGAGCAAAGACCCACCACGCTATGAGGAGGCTGTCAAACAGACAAGAGTACTTCAAGCGGCTATGCAGGTAGAGCAATCCACACAGAGCTGAGACTCACCCAAGATACAGGGCAATGTTTTTCACTCCATCTTCATTTTACTCTTCAAATTCTTTTTTGATCCAAGGTTCCTCCTGCAACCAGCCAGCACATGGATGACTTGTTTGATGTGTTGATTGAGAGTGGAGGTGAGGACAGTTATTATATTTATAAGGGATTGTTCACCATCTAGCAGTCACTGGGTTTTAACAAGAATTAGTATGAAGTGTACTATCAAGTGGGGTTAATGGTATCTAATGTATGTGATATTTGGATGTGGGTTCAAAAAGTGACTATGGTTTAGAAGTTATGAAATCTTTATTATAAGATCAGTTAGATTCTATTCATTAGGCCCAGGACAAAGCCTGCTGACAAGGAAACGCTAGCAACATCTAAGTCTTTTATGTCCCTCATCTCCCATGAAAATTTGCTCAAACATTTTATGACTTCCACTTATATCCAACACACACATTTAATTATTACTTTCATTTATTCATTTGTATTTTTTAGTTTAATTCTTTGTCTGTTTTCCATGGTTGTACCACATGATCAACCTACAGCAAGGCTAAAGGGCAACAACTGTCAAAACGAACCAATGTGGTCTCAGTTTGGTTAATTTGAGTGTACTAGGTGTTTGCACATACATGCAAAAATGCAGACTAAGCGATCAGAGTTTGCTATAAGGGTTGAAATGGACATAGTGTGAAAACAAACTTATACACTTTAGGCGTCCATGTTTAAACTAAACCCAGTATGTGAAAATAAACCACTGTTAGCTTGGTGCCTAGTTAATTACAAACTATTAGACATATGCCATCATTCAGCAATAGGTTGTGTCATGATATTAAAGACACACAGCAACATTTTTTTATCAGCATTGAGGGCACTTTGAAATACTGTCACTGCAATGTAGTCAAGCTGAATGTAGTCAAGTTAAAGTTTCTCTTGAGATCTTTTTAGAGATGCAGAGCTGCTCTGTTTTCAGAGTCTTCCCCTATATCACCATGCTCTGAGCCTGTAAACAATGCAGCATGGCAGAACAAGGAGCACACATGGGCTTTTATCCTAAAAATGATGAAAATTATTTTGTCAACCAACATAGAGAAGGAAAAAAGCTCTCAGGCGAATAAATGTACAATGGTAATCACTTACATACAACATACAATACAGTTTATCAAGGAGAATGGCAGACTGCTAATGAGTTAACAACCCAGCCCTGTAATATTCAAATAGGTATTAGGTTAAAATGGTTACTAAAGGATTCACTGTAAACCTGAAGCATTAAAAGGGTTTCTTTAATGTCCGTTACAGCCATACAATTGTCCAAAACTTGTGGGGGCTCTCATAGATGGCATAATGGCATGCAACGGTGGCATAGCTTTTTCCTTTCTGGAGCATATCCAGGATTTCGACCTTCTCCTCAAGGGTCTTACACCTTTTCTTGTGCTTAGGTCATTGCCAGGAAGCTGCAATTTACAGCGTTTTGATGTTTGTGGTTTAGTCTCTAGTCTTAGGGTGTAGACAGAAATGTACTCTTTTCTCTATCTGCTGTTCATACTTTATTCCTGTCCTGTGCAGAAATCTCCCCCTTGATCCGGCAGGATCCTCTCTCCCTGGACAAGCTCTTGCCTGTGACGGCCAGTGTCACTATGCTTCCAATCAACACAGCACTGTCCCGGCCACCTCCCCAAGTCCATGTAGCGCACCTACCTGAGCCTCCCCCCAATCTGGTCGCTCTGGCCTCGGATCACCAGCTGGAAGCACTGCTGGAAGGCACATTGTCAGCTGACACAGAACCCCGCGCTCTCCGCCTTATGGAGGAGCTGCATAGCCAGTTGCTGGAACAGCCCCATTCCCCAATGGACACGGACGAGTTGGCTTTCTCCAACTCCCCGCCCCCTCCCCTCCACCTGCACGACACAAACCTGGATAACATGGAATGGCTGGATCTGACCGCACCCGGACCTACAGGCATCTCTGCCCCTGCTGTTTTCTCCTCTGATTTCTTGGACTCTCATGATTTAACCTGGGACTGAGAAGAGCAGCAAATGGAGCTTCTGAAGAGAACCATAGTCCAAGCAGACACTGAGAAGCAAGGATTTACAAAGAATCTCTATGGAGCACTTGTGAAGGAAAAGGAGAGACCACTGGCATGAGGAGAATAGGCCATCGTCCTGGCCTTAAGTGATTACAGTGCTGGGTGGTAATCTACCAGAGGTGGTAGATTCTGCTGAACCAATGTGATATCACTAGTTCTTTGTAAAGAAACTCATGTCAGATGCATTGATCATGGATGGCTCAGTGGCTGTTGCTTTTCAGCAGAGCAGGAAGATAATGGTCAGAAGCCAAGAATGAGAATGAATGTGGCTTATTTTATTTGTTCTTCTCTTCTAAGATGTGTCTTTCTGTTATTCACATAGCTTTGGCAGCTTTCTTACATTGTTTGACATTTCACCTTTAAGGATGTTTTAGAATTATATCTTAGCATATTTCAGATATTATCCTTTTATATGGAGCTAGAAGTGAGAAATGACACATTGTCCAAAAACCCTGATATTTGTATGATTAATCATGTAGTCAGCACAAGGACCTTTATACATAGAAAAGCCTTTGCATTATTTATATATTACCATAACCTTGTTCCTCAGCTGGCATTGATAAAATCCTGTGTTTAAGACCAATCAACTAAATACATCCTCAGCATTTTGTGAATGTTTGCTCCAGGGTTGTGGCAATTTAGAGATGGCAGGCTACAGAGAGAGAAGTTTGTGCCAACATGACCCTGTTTGGCAGCCAGTAACTGCATCCTTCTGGAAGCCAATACTGTAGACAGGGGAAAGGTCACAGTAAAATTGTTTACCAAAGCCATTATGGGGCCACTGTACAGAGAAGCACATAGCTTACTGCCCTGACTGGGGGCTAGTCAGGTCCAACAAAAGGGAAACAAAATTGCCCCAGCCTTTGCCTTTCTAGGTACAGACCGCGATCACTCCAGCATAAGTATCAGCAGAAACCAGCTTCATAGAATTGTTGCCTGTTTGGCCAAGGCCCAGATTTGTCATCAACAAAGACTCTTAATGCCAGAACAAAATTAATAGTTGGGGCACTAGCAGATTGGTTGGTAAACACACATGCTCACACATTTGTAACAGAATCAGTTACATGTAGTTAGCATACAAGCTGGGCTGCTCAGTGCCACCTACTGGCTGTATGAGTAGCAACATATGGCTTGATGTTATGCCTCCGAACAAACTGTGATGTTAAATATAGAATAGCCCTTTTTAAATTAATATAACATTTATCTTTATCTCTAACTCTAAATTCATTACCCATGCACCATTTTAAAGTGAAAATATAGTGACACCTTCTGGCCATCCTGAGAACTGGCAGCAGAGTTAGCTAGATTAAACTGCTATTTTTAGATAAATCATGTAGCATTTAACTTTGATTTAGCTTGGTAACTGTCTGGGCAGGTTTGCTGGGCACTTGTTATAATCTTATGGTGGAAAGGCCACTCTGCGAGACTCTTTGAAAGCTCCCTATGGTTTCTTTACACCCTGTGCCAAACTAGCACTTTACACATACTGTAGAATACACTTATTGACAATCAGTTTTCTGTGTCACCACAGCTTCGGACAAAAGAATGTAAAGAAATGAATGAAGTATTCTATTACTGGAGAGAGATATTTTAGCCTTTTGCCAACGACAACTCTCTTCAATGAGGCACATGTAGCATTCTCATGTACAGTTTTTCCAAAGTAACTGTTGAAAAGTGTCAGTAGGCATCAATAGCTCTGACTATTTTTTCACTGTTCACATTATTTCACTAACCTAATCTCCAAAACATTGATTTATTCATGCTGTATTCTTTTTTTTGTTGTTGCAGAAACACAACCAGAGCGCTTTGTACCTGTATCTGACAGTTGTTCAATCAGTGCCACTTGTCTTAATCACTCAATCAAGGATGTCGCAGTAAATTTATAGCAGGTTTCTCTGTGAAAAAGACAGACTAAATAAATCGAAGTCCTCTAAGTAAAAGCCACACCTCACATTAGCAAGAGGTAAATCATTTATTGTGATCTGCTAAACATTCATCAAGAGCCTTAAATGCTGCTGTTAGCAGCAGAAGAGTTGTACATGGAAAAGTTTCCAGCAAGGTGTAATATCATAGCATATATTTGATATCAGCTGATTTATGGTTATGTCACAGATCAGAAAGGTCTGCCATGGACACTAGGAACTGTACAGTGGCAATGTTCATGCTAACCCAAAAACCAGCCTGGAGAGTCTCAAAAAGCCACAGAACGTGTTATGATTACGCACGAAAGCCTTTGCAATCACCTTTTACCATCTGCAATATATGTGGGAGCTGATATTACAATTGCATATGCCATTAAGTGTGGTTACATATTCAAAATTCTGTGACCCTGTTGTGCAAAACTAGTACATGCTGGAAAACAGGGAACTCTCTTTCAAACAGGGTTGATCTTTATCATTAGAATCTGACCCTAGTAGATTGTAATACTATCTTTTTGCACAGTGTAAATATTGAGTCATTTTATACAAATGAAGCACACACCATAAAACTGTAAATAGTGATGTTTGGAGTTACCTTTGTACATATTTCTGTATATAAAGCCTTTTGTGTCATTAAAATGTTTGTGTACTTACTATTCTCATAGACTCTTTGTGTAAGAGGGCTGACAGGTGGTTTGAACTTGTTGTTGAATTAAATTCAGATAAAAAAAAAACTGACTAGCTTGTGAACTGAATATTTTGAATAAATATTTTGATCTGTGTTTCACTTCATGTACATTTTCTCAGTTCATGCTGCAAATTTTCTAACCGAATTGAGAACAAAAGCTTTAGAGTCCATGTTTATGTTATGGAGATCATGGAAGACCAAGTTTGTTTCAGTTGCTGAGTAAAAGTCCGGTAATATTTCCAGTACACAAAAAGCAGCAGTGAGAGCTGAAAATTCCACTATTTTCACAAAGACTTTATCTAGTCATGGGACACCATCACCCTGATAGAGAGCAGTGAAAATTTTCCACAAGTCATGGAATCTCCTTTCATGACCTTTGATGTTGCCACATCCATGAGGCTAAGGAATAGACTTGCCAGTGTTCCTCCAAACTCTCTTCCACTCTTCACAGCTTTCTGCATGTATGTAACTGACTGCGGCACTTGGGGCACTTGTGCACAATATCTTTGAAGGGGCCGACGCAGAAGGGAATGAGGCAGCAGCCAGCTATGCAACTAAAAGAGGATCAGAAATGAGAAGAACTACATCAAGATGTAAACAAATTCAAATTTGTTTTTTGTTTTAAGACAAGAATGGGCAAAATTAAGCAACTGTGTTGAAAAAAATTTCAGGTCTACAAAACCCAAATCTGTAGTGACATCTACTGGACATGTTCTATTTTGGTCATTCTGACCTTCCACTGCAGATAAACTGTGATGGATAATCTCAAACTGGGATTGTGTCTGAACCACATAGAAACACATTATCCCTGTCAAGCATCTGATCCATAGTCCTAGAAAAAACATCTGTAAGCATCTTCTTCTAGGACGTGGGATCAGATGCTTGACAAGGCCAATATTTTTAAATGTGGTTCAGACACAATACCATTTTGAGAGTGTCCGTCAGTTTATCTTCTAACACAAGACACATGCTTTTTATCCACACCTCAAAGCAGCATACTGAAGCATTAGCTTCAGCGATCAATCAATAAAAAATATCAAAGGGGAAATTGTAGGGTAAGCGAAAAATTGTGTACGTTTATATGAATGAACGCTTTAAGGATGAATAAGTCACAAAATAAGAGCAAGCCAGTAGGTAAATGACAAAACCGGCAATAGAATGAGATGACAATATTACGCAAAATAATCAAACTCACCCTAAGAAGGAGCACACCAGGCACACCATCCAGGCTGTGTTTCCAGTGACCAAGCTGATTTCTGTAGTTATGTATTGTTGACAGTAGGGGCACTGTGTTGGAGAGGGTCTGGGAGGCAGTTTTTTCACATCTGTAATAATCTGAGGAGCTGAACCAAACATACCATAATATGTTTCATTTACTGTCAAGAACCAACACTTATATCCTTCAGGTGATTTCTTTTTAACAGAAATTGCACTTGTTTGCCCTATTGATATACTTACTAGAGATGCTCCAATCAGTATTTTTGGGGCTGATCACCGATCACCAAGATCATTATCTGCCGATTGCCCATCACTGCCGATCACAGAATGGCAGGGGAATGGGAATCTTTTATCTATCATCTAGCAGAGTCTGCACCATTTGTAGAAATGAAACTAACTCTAAATTAACTATTTTAAAAAAATCTTTAGAAATAGGCTACAGTCAAGATCTTGAAGAACCACCAAGTGTTTATTTTAGAAAATGAGAACTTATGGCTACTGTAGGCCATCTTTCCCAAATAAGGCAGAATAACTCAAAATTATTCCAAACACAGAGGGGTCAGGCAGACCAACACACATCAATTTAAAGCGATGTAGCCTCTTAATACACTGATTACATTTTATAATTGGCAGCAAAGTGAAAAACTTGTTACACCAAAAGACAAAACTATGGCAAGTGTTTTTTTCTGTTATTGTTATGAACATCTGATGTAGTTGAGGAACGAACAACATCAGATCCAAAAATCAAATAGTGCAAGCTACTGTAACAAATCCAGAATTCTGAACGTGACGTCTTTCCACCTCGTACTGTCCCTGCTGTATGGTTCACATCGTATAAATGCATCACTCACAGTCGGCTGGTTGAGGGATGGGGATGATGTTGCTTCGGCAGGTTTTGTTTCTCATACTCGGCATATTCAGTTGTATGGCGTGTTCTAAGCTGCCTAATCATGTTAGTGGTGTTAAAATGCCGTTGCTTGCTTCCATCTCGAGGGAGTTCATCACGACATACATTGCTAACGGTTAACTTTACGTCTTTATCGGACACTTTGAAAAACTTCCAGGCTAAGCTCCGCTCGGCTGTGGTTTACCTGTGCGGCGTGCATGCACGTGTGAAAAAAAGGTGATCAGCTTTTTTAATCTGTGCTTTTTGGTGTTCGCCGATCAAGTTATTTTTAGCCAATATCGGCCGATCATGATCGGGGCCGATCAATCGGAGCATCACTAATAATTACATATGAGTACATATATCAGTAAACCAGTCATATCAGTACATATTCTAAGGCATAATGTCTTCGGTGTCAGAGGAATGTATCAGTCAAGTGGCTGTCCAACCTAATAACACCTTCAGGCAGGTTTTATAATGAACTTGTTATACATTCTTGATTACTAACAAAAATAATTATGTAATACAAATACCAGATATCAGGATGTGCATTTATCAGCAAGAAATAATTAGCACTTTGGACATTGGGTTGTTAGAGTCATGGTTAATGCAGTAAATATTGGTGGAACACATACTGGCAACAGTTTTGTTTTTTCCGTTATGCAAACGGAACCGTTGCGCAAAAACTGATGGCCAAAGCAACAGGCAAAAAGATTAACCACTACATGCCAAGTAAAAAGACTTGCATATGCTACATGAGTAGCTCCAAATAAAAACTCTTTCTGAAGTGCTCGCAAGTAGGATGTCAGTGTTAATATTACAGACAAATTAACAAATGTAAGTTCCACTTGATTGCAGTTTATTTCAGGAGCCTTTTGTCTTCCGTATTTAAATTTAGTGGACAGCTATATCAACATAGAGAAGGAAACCAGTCACACTGACCATATATTCTTACTGTTATGCTTCAGAGATGAGATCATACACTTTGGATGATGGGGAATTCCTTTCTTTCACAACATTTTCCTTTTTCCAGCATTTTGGTACAGGCTAATCATCATCACAGCGGTCTATGGGACTGTTTAATTTGTGCTGAATTTGATCAAAATATCTTCATTTAAGACTTGTTAAGGAGAATAGTTGGCCTTGTTTTCTATGGGCAGATAAGTTTTTGCCTTAGCCTTAACCTTAATAGATTCAAATTAGTTTAAGGCTATTAGACCATTTATTACATGTAAGCTTCAAACATTTCAGAATACGTCCTGGCATTTCTAATTTGTCCACTATCTATAGAGCAACAGAAAGTATATAGAGATGTTCTATTACATTTTCTTGCAATATAATGCAGATGCATTTTGTAAATGTAACCATTATTTTCTCAAGACAATATTTTCATACTTCACTGCCAAGCTAAATATGATTATATAGTAAGATGAAGCGCTCTAACCTGGGACATCAGGGGGTTTATCCACAAAAAATATTTGACTACCAAAGTCTGAAGGTGAGGCGGGTCCTTCGACTGTGATGAAAGCGTCACCTATAAAACCATACAAGATATTTTAATACAAATTAACACGTGAAACCATTGGTGAAGCTGAGCAAACACACAATTTGTTTTGAGCAAGCACACAATAATCAATCACAAAAAAGCTCTTACCTTTAAAATGTATGCCAGTACATTCAAGTAGATCTTTCTGTGCTTGTAGTTCTCTCTTCCGTTCTAAAAGCTTCTTGAGTTCCTCTTCAATCATTCCATATTCGTTGTTCTCATTAAGATCTTTTGCTGCCAACAATCACCATGTAGTCTTAAAATTTAAATTAAACTGTCTCCAATATCAGTGACAGCTACTCAAGCTATTTGTATTACAACCCTTCTCAATTGTGATACTTACCATTCTCACGAAAACCAGCATTGTGCCGAAAGTCCTTCAGCATACTCAGCAAAGCCAGTCTGTCACTGAGCTGCTGTCTGCGGTGCGACACTTCTTGTAGCTCTGAACAGACTGCTTCCAGTTGCTGCTCATTTGACAAAGGCATACTGACCACTGAGAGTACCAGAAAGGGCCACTCTATCCAACTATCCTAGCCTTCTCACAGTTCTAATCCCTGAAGCACTCAGTGCTCATGAGCAGCTTTGTGATCCCACTGCCATCATAGCAAACACCACTAGAAGTCCATCAAAAAGACAGGTTTGAATTGTATGATGACTTTACAGTAAGGTTCAAGACAGGTTTAATAAAAATATCTGTTACATACAAAAAATAAAATACCCAACCTCAAACGTTTAAAATAAAGTCCACAGTCCAAAAAGTAAAGAGTGAAATAAAATGTAAAATTCCTGATGCCGGCTGCGATCTGTGAAGCTGGAATATGTGATGCTTAGTAAATGAATGTCATGTCACAGCTCCAGGAACAAGACCACAATATTTAAAATTTGTGGTTGCATAGCAGTCCAGACTGTTCCAAGATCCAACCCTCGTGAGGCCAGGTTCACAGCACAGTCAAGAAAATCTAAAAACACAAAAAACTCAAAAAGTATGGAACCCTGAAAAAAAAAACAGACAAATACAAGAGTAATCTTAACATGCAGTTTAACATTTGGGTCAGGATTAAAACATTAAAAATGTTCGTGTCTGTCAGGAATTTTGTATTTGCATCTTCATGCAAATTTCTCAGCTACTAAAAAAGTAAACAAATGCTCTCTGTTCTGCTCTTGAAGTACTTTGAATAATGCACATAAATATATTTCTAAAGGATAACTGACACTTTAGCTGTGCATATCAAACTGCTGAGTGTCCATAACCCTACCTGCCCCCACGTTTTTCATTTGTTTCTCAGCGTCTTCAGGAAAGTCACATCATCTCTGTTTCTGATTCCATAGCTGATGACAGAAACACAAGAAGACATAAAAATAGTATGTATTGTGTTGGCCATTTATAAATGTACTACAGAGATTAAATATGTGAGAAAAAAAACGGGTTTGCCTTTTGAAGATATTTAAAATATTTTCATGTCTAGCTCAGACCCCATAGGTTACGCTGGTGAATTCTCTATACGCCTGCAAGCAGCAGTCAAATGGTGGGCATGTTCGGTACGGAGAAGTCAACAATAGTCGAAATGATCCTTAGACTGACATAGCAAAACTCCCATCAAAAGCAAAAAAAAAGCCCATCAACAAATTCAAGAAAATTATAAAACAAATATCAATAAAATACAGATAATAAAACTAGGTAAAAAAAGGAGAAAATTAAGTGGTTACAGTAAATACACATTTTCAACACAGAGATCTGGGGGTTTGTATAAAGAATGCTTCCAGGAGTGCTGCTTTACAATAAGTTTCCTCTCTTTACGTGCAATATAGAAAAAAAATCAGCTGATATAAAAGACAATAACAAAGAAAAACAATGGATATAATTAATGTGGTGTGGCAGGCAAAACATTTGTCCCAACATGGTACAGAAACTATTCACATCACTGAAAGCATCTTTTGTTTCACATAATGCATTCAGTTTATACAACTAAAGAAACACTGTACATTTTAACCAATATGTAGTATTCTCACATGAGCATTTCTGCAGAACCTTCTCTGAGCTACATGCATGTGCAAAGTAAACCATGAAGAATGCACTGGTGAAAGTTGTTAAAATAAAGGCTGCGTTTTTAACTACATTTAAATGATTGTTCTGATTGGGTATATAGGACCATGGTTTATGAAAACCTTATGTGAGACATCAATAGTGCTTGCCCTGGATTGTTTTGAAGAGTGCAAGGACAGCATAAAGGCCTTTTAAACACAGGAGTTTTGTTTCTCTTGGTTTATCATGATACTAGTCATTTTTTTCCAGATTTTATGAAAACATACACTATACACCATGGCAGTCACAAGGGCACTTGCAAGATCAACAAGATCTGCTAATCTCCAGTAAAGGTTCTATATAAATTTCGTTTCCATTTGAGTACTGTAAGCTGTTTTACAACCACCGGCTGCATTCATGACATGCATTTTTTTGTACTTACTCCTTCAGTTTCCTTCGGTCATCTTCTAATCTTTCTCCATTAAAGACCAAGTCAAATGTTCGCCACACATATTTCCTTAAAAGAGAAAAATGGATATTAAGACATAGGCAAAAACTTTCCAAAACCAAACAAACTTCTAAAGGAAAATTAATTAATTGTTTTTCCACATTAGAGACATACCAGCTAATATGTTTAACACCTCCCTCACGCTGTTGCTTTAGCTCCATGTACCGTCGAATAGCATTCTTGAGATCCAGCACAGTAGCAGACTGCACCACCACTATGGCTAATGAAAAATGTTAAATATACTATATTTATTTATTACATACAAGTATATCTGACAAAATAAACAAGCTTCATTTGAATCAAATCCGTCTAAAGCACATGAAGTTAACAAATGCATGACAAATGATCAGTCATGTACCTGAGCTGCAGTTTAAAATAACGTAGTGTAATATGTTAATTGCTTTTGCTTTCAGTGCCAATGAAGCCCAGGAAAAAGGAATGTGTGTGTCCAAATTGTGGGCAGGATTTTATTCGTAAATAGTCTTGGAAGAATTCGATAGAATGAACTCACGCATGACCTCTCCATCAGCTTTACATACACGTACAGTCATGGCCTGGCCATATTCCAGAGCTACTTGAGAGTTTACCTCCTCCAAAGTGACCTGCAAGGGATAATTAATAATAACATTTAATCAAACCAATTATTGTGCAGTTTTAACTGAAACTTTCATTGTTAGGGGCCAATATCTTAGCTTTAGCTTGGAATACACCATTTTTGTTATATAGTCTTTCTGTTAGAATCTGCATAAAAAGGCCTGAAAAAATTGATGTAGACCACAAACCTGGATTGGCAGGTCACACAGTAAAGGGTCCTGGACTATGAGAGCCAGTCCTTCTTCAAAGATATCTAAAAATTCTGAATGTGGCAATGCCTCCTCATCTTCCTCTTCTTCTTCTTCTTGTTTTACAGTCCCTTCACAACTTTTTTCCTTCATTTCAGTCTCATCCATTTTTTCTGTTAGGGTCTCTAGCTTTCTATGTTGCTCCTCATCCATTTTGGTCAGCACCTGAGAAAAACAGTGCAAGCACTGCTAATATAAATTAAAACTGGAAATGAGAACCCTATGATAACACCTGAAAATTTCAGTATGCTGTCAGATATTTACAACCTTCATAAATGTAAACCAAAATCAGAAGCAACTTAATTGATCCCTGAGGAAACTGCTTATGTTACGCCTGCACAGAGACATTATAAAATATAAAGTCCATGTAAACCTGATTTAAAAAAAACTAAATAAAAAAATACACTACTCTATATAATAGGTATTTTGTATAAACACTTTAAATGTATACAGTTCAGTGAATATCTAACGACACAGATAGTGGGAGAACATTACAGCACATAATAAAGATCAGTAGCATTCAAGTAGACATGAGTAGAAATATTCACATGGTACGATCATTGCACATAGCCCACGGACATAAATTGATTCGGCACCTATTTAGAAAATTTCATAGGATACTGCGCACGGTAAGTATTCTGCATATAATGTACTGCACATGATAAATTCAAGGACATTAAATATCTAACGACGGAGAGCACATATACCTGGCGACATGTTTCTGGCAGAATAAATTAACGTATGGCTTTCTGTTAATACAGACAGATTAGACTACTACAATATATATTTCAGGTTTAAATTTTTAGATAACGGCATAGTTACTATTACATGTTCTTTTGACGAATTTAGTACATGTCTACGTTATTCTCGAGTGCTGCATTGAAAACGTGGTGCAATAGCATTATACTGGCATGAACACCCATAAAGTCGTTTACTACCGTGTAAGAGCAAAATTTCTAAGAGTAATGTTACGATACGAAGGACAAATGAGGGAAGCAAATAAGGACTGTTAATAAAAGCTATATTCGTTATAACGGTAGCCTCTAAATATATCAAGCCAGTTATTGTATCTAAATGCTTAACTGTACAGAGATAGCTCGGCTTGTACGTAAAAGTGAGAGAAATATCTTACAGAAACAAACCCGATTGTAAAAAGTGTAGATCACCATAGCAAACACTATAAAAATGTCGGTGTTCCCCCTTTATTGCGTCGGTAGTGAACTGGATACATTACACAAAGATTCCGCAAGGAAATAACCAAAGCGGGTTCAATAAATAAATATAAATTAACGTATTAAATGTTTCAGTAAACCCTTAAATATACCGTGTTTAATAGTTCGTTTTTTACATGTATTTTACAGTTTTACTACCTTAATTTTTGTTTCCTGTCGAGCCCATTTTAGGAGACATTTTAGAACCCATTTCTGGTGGTATTGAAGGTGGAAATTCGCAACAGAAAGATACTGTGTTGTTGCCTGAAATAAGTACATATTAGCTGTAGAAAATGTTGTTGTTTTGTCCGACGTGTGGAAATGTGTTGATAGTCGAGGAGGGTCAGAGATGTTACAGGTTTGCGTGTAACACCTGTCCTTATGTTCACAATATCACGAGGAAGGTAAGCTGGTTTATGCGACTTGGGCTGCTTTCTACAGATATTTTTTCTAACCGTAGTGATTCTTATATGAGGTTTATCTGTACTCAGGTCAACAACAGAAATTATCCTAAGCTGAAAGAGGTGGATGATGTTCTCGGGGGTGCTGCTGCTTGGGAGAACGTGGATTCCACAGCAGGTAAAAATGAACTACTCAAAAAGGGGGCAAAACTGTTACTATGGCACAAAGTCTAGCGATCAAGACCTCTGACGGATGGACAAATCAGAGTTCAATGGAAGAGGGAGAGGGTGTACAATTTTAGAATTTTTATATAGTATATGGACAAAAGTGTTGACCAAGAATAATAATTTTTCTGTCTATTCGTATGTAAAAAGAAGGATTGGGGCCCATCTGTTTTTCAGTGTTTGAGATAAGCCACTTACTTAATGCAACAACGCCATGCTTCCATCTCTATAGACACATTTTGGAAAGGACCTTTTTGTTCCTCTGTGCACAAATCAAGCTCCCTAAAGACAAGCTCTTTGGATTCATTCAGTGTGTAAGACATTGACTGGCTGACACAGGGCCCTGACCTCAACCCTATCCAACACCTTTGGGATGAAATAGAGCAGAGATTGCAACCCAGGCCTTCTTGTACAACAGCAGTGCCTGGTCTCATAAATGCTCTACAGAATGAATGGATACAAATGTCCACAGAAACACTCCAAAATGTTGCCTTCCAAGAAGAGTGCAAAGTGTTAAAGCTGCAAAGAGGGAACAACTCCATATTAAAGTCCCTATTAGTGTAGAAAGATAGATGACTTCATACACATTTTTATTGTCATTATACAAGTACAGCAAGATAAAGTTTGAGGCAAACCAGCAAACAAACATTGTGGAAGAAAAGGTTTGAAACAATGTGTAATGAAAATAAGTTATATAGTATATTAATAAGTCTGGAATGTTAACAATATAACAATTCAAAGTAAGAAGTGATGGTTTGGTATTGTTTAATAAGTCCACTGGTTTGTACAAGAGCAACATTCAAATCGCACTAAAGGGATAGTTCACCCCAAAATGAAAATCTGATGTTTATTTGCTTACCCCCAGGGCATCCAAGTCAAAGGTGACA
>JBBKCR010000134.1:6269215-6302292 GCA_037577295.1 Ladigesia roloffi | reverse complement strand
GTTTCCTCAGCAGAACACAAATGCAGATTATTAGCTTTAGCCGTAGCAGTCTGGTAGTCATTTAATGGTAGTGGATGTGCATCATCATCAAATATTCATTTTAGTGTGAACTGTCCTTTAAAGTGGATTATTACACCTTTGTAGTCTACTAAAATGTGTACCAGACCTGAAAAATATGCACTCCACAAAAATGGAGTGCTATAAGAGTACTTTATGTAACAACTCTTGATGACTCACATTTGTATGCATTTTAACATGTTTTCTTTGTTCTCAGAAACTTGTCCAAAGTGTGAGCACCCAAGGGCCTATTTCATGCAGCTACAGACTAGGTCTGCTGACGAACCCATGACCACTTTCTACAAGTGCTGCAGTCCTCAGTGTGGCCACCGCTGGAGAGACTGAGCAGGCCGTATTATTGCATGGACTGGTTATTTATTAACATTGCATTTTGAAGACCATGGAGAACACCTCATTTACACAGGCACTATTCTGGGATGGAACGCTCAGTAGAGGTTGAACTTACTTTGTCAAGTGAATGCTGTTTTAAAGCCTGGGACATGAATCTGAAAATATGCATTTTTTTAAACACTGCATTTTGTAGCTTCACTGAATACCTGCTTATTTCAAAACATGCTAATTTTACTTATTTTGAATTCTGTAAGTGTAAGTGAATTTTCAGTGAAAAAACAGCATGCTTGACTGTGAATTGAAATTGCTGCAATAAGAGGCATTTGTAAGTTCAATAAATGATTAAAGTGACCACTCACAGAAGATAACTTTTTTTTATTGTTATTCTTCATAAATCAGTATATGTATAGAGTCAGTTTGTTCTGGTTTACATACATACGACACTTTCGGTTTAGAATTGCAACATGTATTATGCCACAAGCTACTTGTAGTCATTGATCTAAAGTTGATGCATTCCTGTAACATAGCTTAACAACTAGTCTTGTCTTCCACAGCTTCTAGCCACTTCACATAGCACTGTAGGCCTACAGGGTTCAAAAGCAAGTTTGATTAAAGGGAGTCAGCTCAGATTGTGCAAATAGTCATAAATCCCAAGGAGCATGCATACTATTTTCGCATCGGATTGTTTTCTTTACTGAGAGGCATTCGTGTGGTTTTATATGTACAGTATGTTCATGCTGGTATCTAAATACATGAAGAAGTGCCTTCAGAGGATGAAATCAGGCTTGGTGACAAAATCCAGCAGATAATGAAAACAAAATGGTGTTTGAAACCAAGTTCAATACCATTCCCTTTTTCTGAATTAGGCTTTGAAGTCTTTTTTTGGTGCATATTAGAATAACATGCATGTCACTTTTCTTGCATAAAAGGAAAAAAATATATGAAAGTTGAACAGAACTTGCATCACTTTAAAAAATCTGATAATGTGATAGACCATTAAAAAGGAAAAAAAACCCTCTGAAAACCACTTTCATATTACAGGAACAAAAATAATGTTTAGGTTTGAAACCATTAAATCAAAAGTAGTGTAATAACTGGAGGAGGGATTATTTACAGTCTAAAGTTTTTTATTTAGGGGACACAAACGTATTTCTTACTTTAGCACCCAAGCTTCAGTGGAAGCAAACTTCACATGTTGTGGCCAAACAACTATTTAGGGTAAGAAGAAGAAAATCTCTGTTAGATTTTTAATTGAACTATTCCCTTAAATCCCCATGACCAGCAGTGTACATAAGTAAACTGAATTGTTAATCTACTTTGGGTTCAGAAGCCAAGTCCAGAGAGCAGCACAGCAGGACCAACAGTGGGCTCCCAGCACAGATGGGACATATGGCCACACAGAGTCTTGCGCAAGATTACAGTGATGTCATGCAGAGTGCTGATCACATCGTCTGACAAAGCAGCTTTGCTATGTGCCTGTGCTGATAGACAGATCCCCATCCTCTCTGGTAAAACAGCTTTTTCATGCCCAAGCACTTGTTTCCTCCTGGGGAAAAAGACTCAACTGGTCTTTATTAGAATAAATTACGTAAAGTGTTAACAATGACAGTTTCTTTTTCTCACTTAGCTTACTCATTTTTAGGTCCCTGTTTTGACATTGAAGAATTGTTAGGCTGTATAAAACCCAAATGTCTTGCACTAACATGTAGAAGAATGATTCATGGCTTAGGAGCATTAGAGTTATTTTGTATGATTCACAGTTCAATAGGAGAGCAATCGCAGCAATGGACGTACCACAAGCTCCACAAACACGACTGAAAATGGAGAGTGTTGCGATGAGACAAAGTATATTATGCAGAACCCATCTACTATTCCATTTATTACAAAGGAGCAGATTAATACGGATAATTTGCATTACGTTAGCTAACAGCTTAAGAAACCGTTCCTGTAAAATTGCACAAGTCCACGCAAGAATGTGTGTTACAGCTATCACTGAGCCGAACAATCCCAAAGTGGCAAAAGAACATCTTTCAGACAGTAACATCTTGAGACTGAATATACAGGCAGAAGTATTCACATGTAGAAGAAACAACATAATTCCGCGTGTGAAACTGCAGACCTTGGTCGTAACTGTTTCCAAACATACATGGTCATCACAAGCTTTCATGTTAAAATAATGAGACATAAAATAATGTTAAATAATCAAAATAAAAACAACACTGACCCTGAAGTGGACTTCATCACTCAGTTATGCTACTTTGTAAAGTTCACATATGAGATCGATAAAGTGACTGTTTCATCCCATGTGACCGTTTGCCACAAATCTACACTTCATTAATACAAAAATCCCACTAAGTACTTCCACAATTTACAGTTTAGAAATGATTACATTGTGCATATTAAACGTACTGACATTTCATTTCCTTCTTCAGTGAGGTTTGCTATTTCCCTCCCTTTTTTATTCATCTTGTGTAAATAACTAAACCCAAGTCCCTGTACATAGCAGTGGGAATCAGTAGTTATATACAGTCAGCAATGGACGGACTTAGTTAAACAAAAACTGGGCGACCAGCTGGGGCTAAATAAAGCACAGCACACAAAGCCAGAAACTAAAGGATAAAACTGAAAAAGTGGCGGAACTCACACGAGTGAGCCACTGGGGTGGTGCTGCGAGGGTAGGGGAAAGTGTTAGCATATGCGTTTGTATGTGTAGATGTAGCCCTTGCAGTTGGGGCAGGTGTGTGTCACATCCTTGAGGTCATCGATTAGACAAGGAATCAAGCAGCAGCCTAAATCACAACTGTGAGAGAAAGGAAAAAAACATTAGAGGCCATCCAAATGTAACAAGAAGGACAGATCCTGAACAGGGATCATTTAAAGAAAAAACAAGAGCAAAGTGTTAATACAGATCATGTGCTAGGAATGTCAAGTTCATCATGGTGAACAGCTTAAATAATTGTATTCGTTAATACAGATACACAATTAAGTTAATTCTATAGGTTTCTTATGGATTCTATACTTGGTTCATGGATTACTATACTTCTAGAGGGTAGAAAGGTAGGGCTTGCAAGTGTTATCAGACCTTTTGGTCTGATTCATACTTATGTCTGATTTCCCTTTTCCATCTTCTTTGCAATTCAATATTTTGGTGGGGCAGTACTGCTGAAATGTCCTTTATATTTTTATTATTAATGAACAAGAATGATTAAAATTCAGTTTTATATTTTCAATAGCTCTATCACTTTGAATATAACAGGCTGTTTTTGTTTCCATGCCTTTAACATACAGATTAATTTATGTAAATAAACTCTGTTTTGACAGGCTGTCCTGTAATGTGTCCCATTTTAAAAACAACATTGCTATTCCTCAGCAGGTTACGTGGAATATCAGCTTGTTTGATGACTTCAACAAAATTGTATAGGCTAAATTGTTGCGCATAAGCTGAATATGTGACTAATACAAAAAGGTGTGTTTTCACAGCATTGTTTCCATTAACAGACTGTATAGACTGAGAAGGCTGCAAACTGAGGTTTCTACTAGATGTCAAACAGAAACAGCTTACCCCACAAAGAAGCAAAATAGACAAAAGAGGGTGTTCATGAGGCCCACGTCATGGCTGATGCGAGTGATAATGGCCTGCTGGCAGTGTGGACAAACCGTCTGCACTGGCGCTGACTGAAACATCTCACCCTGTAGCACTGTGACCGTGGTGGCAGCCCCTGGTGGGGCAATAACTGTCGCTGTGTGACCTGGAGTTGGCCCATAGTGACTTGGCCCTGGACCAAACTGCCCTGGCATGGGATGGGGAAAGTGACCAGGAGGAGGGTAGTATCCCCCTGAAAGGATTGAGAAGAAAAACTCTCACTTCATGTCAGTCTTTAATGACATTTAGTGAAATTCCACTATTTCAATTCCCTGTAGAGTATTCTTTCGACGGTACAATATATTCAGTGGAAGGCTTACCATGTGGGTGTGGCATGGACATGGGTATAGGCATTGGCATAGGGCCCTCACCCGGGACATGTGGAGGAACAAAGCCTGGCTGCATTGTGGCTTCGTAAGGTGGAGGACCGTACTCTGGTGGCAAAGGCTGTCCCACTGGGGGTCCTGTTGTTACCGGTGCAGGGTTTGCTGAAAAACCAAAAAAAGCAGGTTATCACAGATCCACTGATATGATGTATAAATATATTATATAAACCAATGATCTTGTCCTTTGCGAGCACCGTCTAAAATTCACTATATTTAATATAGCCTTGAGTATACAATTCACTATATAATTTGCTTAACCTTTCCCATTACAAATAAAGACTTTTTTTGTAGGATTAGTAGTGGCAGCCAGTGTATTTTCAGTGTGTATATCTCTATGCATGAAGATATGAAATACAGTACTGCTTAATGAGGTAAAAATGGGCTTCATTTAATTCTTCCTTTTTGTTATAGAGTAAAGGGATTTGAATAACAACAGTCATTCACAAGCATGGCTGGCTTTTATTCCTGGTCTCCTTGGTTTCTTCTTGGCTTTGGCCAAGCCTGTAATTCAGCACCAGAGGACTGCTAATGATAATTTCTGGGAGGGTTCAACAGAAACGCTATTTATTAACTTAGACCTCAACATCACAAATAAGATAACATAACATGTAAAATGTCTAAGAAACAAAAGCTTACCAGAGACTGGAGGTTGTCCATTTTTCTCCTCAATGAGCGGGGCACTGGGGCCCCCTGGATAGGGAGGAGGGGGGTCACTGGACATACTGCTTCTTTGGACCTTGGACAGAGGCTCCCACAGCCCTCTTACAGACTCACTTGGTGCCTCTGAGAAAGCACAAACAGTACTGCCTTTTCAGCCCACACTATGTAATGAGACGTCTACACTGGAGGGACTGGAGTGATTGTTGAGGTATTGCACTATATCAAATTATCACTCATTTGCTTAAAATAGAGATTATTTTAGCTTTGGATCCCCAAAATAAAAGCTTACTCATGAACTATAACAGGTCGAGCTATGCTTCCAGCCATTAGGTTGTTTGGTCTCATTTAGGTATTTAAAAAATATATTACAGAAGAAAGTGAACTTAACAACCTCCCAAGTCTCTGTTTCATATCAGTGATCTATAATACAAACAACCAAAAGTTGAATGACCAGAAAGTTGAGGACTGCTGTTATTTACAGTTACATCAGACAGAGACAGATCAGGGTGAATGGAAAAGTACCTGGAAGTTAAAATGTGCTTGCCCAATCAGCTCAGCTGCTTCTTGTAAGAAACAACACCAGAGAAACCTAAGAATGCAGAACAAGTTAATGATAAGACACTGAAAGCTCAACAAACCTAAATAAAAATGTTGTTTTGGAAACGACATAACAAATATCTTTTGCACCGCAAACAACAGTACTTTCTAAATTGGAAACAACTCGAATAAAAAAGGAAAATATCAATATGCAAATAAATTAAATATTCAAATGTTAGTCCATGGAAGGACTATGTAAACCAGACTGATATCAAATCCATCTGTATGAACCCCGTTTCAGTCCTTGAATGACTAAAAGTATAACAGCATGATTTGCAGGTTAGGCAAATATTTCCAAATCCTCTAATGTTAGTGGTCGTGTTTGTTCTGCTTACATAAGTGTTACAGTACCTCATAATCAAGTTCAGTGTGTGTGTGTGTCTGGCTGGCATGTCGGCCGATGACTCAAACTATTAATAAACAGGTTAACAGTCAGGTCTCAGGACATCTCTCTGAGATCACAACAATCTGAAACTGCAGGTAATATGTAAAGAAACTACAAACGATGAAAAGAGCAACAAAGCAATACCTTCCCTTTATCACAGCTATTGGCGTCTTGTAAAGGAATAGGCTAGATTTGCTTTTTCTATTGAACAATCTGTTGCTTCTTGGTTTACACAGGCAATAATAAGGGATTTTCACAAAGTAGCTGTTAACATACAACATAGGGTTATTAAAGATGACAAAAACCTTTCCCCACAAAGCAAGCCTGACTAGGAAATGTGATTCTACTGATGTGGTCTCAAAAACAAGTCAAATCCATCTGTTGCTTCATGATGGGACCATTAAAATGTGTGCAGTTTTAGAAAAACATGTCAATGCTTAAAATTTTTACTTCCCAAACATAAAAACGGCAAACATTTACAGGGTTTTGCTCTGGTAGTAATAAAAGACAGCTACATTACAGACAGAATACATACCATGATCCATGTACAAGACAGACACACTTATTTCTAGGCCAAGAATAATTTGAATAATGGAGTTTGAGTTCCGATTCTACAACCACCCTGCAGTGACAGCTACAGATACACAAGGTATGATACACTGAGTGTATTTATGTAAGGCAAAGTTATCAGTCCCACAGAGGAGTGTTTCAGTGTGTTGTTGAAGAATAAACAATCTGCGAAGCAACCTGATAAAAACTCACAGAGGAGTTAACATTATCTAACTAGCTAGGAAACTTTGTGGAACATTAAGCCGGACTACTGATTCAGAGCTAATGTTTCTGTTTCGAGTAGCTTAAATTAAATGACATAACACTGAAGGAACACGCCCACATGAGGTAAACGGCTAGCATGACATCATATGGATTTCCAGTAGTAAACTGGCTTAAAAACGTTAGCTGGTTACCTCTCTTACTCACATAAAGTCCATGCGAGCACATTTTGGCTAATTTAGCTTAGCTGCTCAAAAAGCAGGACTGAGCTGCAACGGCCAGCTAGCTTCTCGTCGAGGAGACATGTAAACAAACGCTGCACATTCAGACCTGCTAAAATAAACCATTTGCTTCCTATTTATTCCTGTCGCGTTAATTAAAATTTCAATCACAACGATCTCGACCCAGTTAGGTTTATCTACATGTAATTCAATGTTTAATATCTCCTGACAGTCCTCTGCTCAGTGAACTCACTCTCTCCGAGCCGAGAATAGAGAACTCGGGCCGGAGTTACCCAGACAACCACCCTAGCGACCGTTTCAGCGCGCCCCGAGAGAACAGACTGGACATGTACTGCATAGTAAGACCAATGTGATTGTCAAAAACGTTCATTACCTATTTTAAGTCAATGTCCCAATATCCCTGCCAATTTCAGCTGAGGGAACTTCTCGTCCAGCTCTCCACAGACAACCCGCAACAATAACATCCGCTGACGGGAAGGATTTGACGTAAGAACGATGACAGGCCTAGTGCATCGGCGCGCGCAAGCTCACGCGTATTACTGTGAGTGAGTGTGTGTTTGTGTATTTACCCTTTAGTCAGGACTAAACTCACACGTGTATGTATTAATGAGTGTATTTAATTATTTATTAATTTCTTCCATTATTTTATCGTTTTATTCTTTGTTGCATTTTTGTGCTCCTGTGTGCGCGCAGTACTGTTGGTCAGGGATGGTATTTATTACATAGTCTGAATAAGTTATTTAAGTGAACTACTCGTCTTTTGGTGTTCTGTGAAGTCATTAGGAGAAGAATGACTGAAGATGTCAATAAAGAAGTGACTGGTTGGTGTAAAACATAATCCTAGATCAGCAAGAATTATCTCTGAATAAATTTGGGCATTTAAATAAAAGGTCTATCGAGGGCATTCAAATAAAAAGTAAGACTGTTTTAAACTGAATATGCTATTTTGCAGAGAACTGGCTATCAATCAGACTGGTTAACACTTGGATAGAAGGCCTCAGAAAAAACAGGTGCTCTAGTTTTTTAGGCATTTCATTTTAAAATAATATTTGAATGTACAACAACAGATGCTATTATGGAGCAAAAAAGAAAAGTAAATAATAGAACATCCAGAGGATCTTTGTGGGGGTTCTTCATCTTGCCACTGGGGGGCACAATACTCAAAGCAGATTGATCTAGAAAGTCATTCTTGAATATTCCAAGACCTGTCCCAAAAGGTGCTTTAAAACTGGAACACGTTTTTTCACTAAAACTTCAGATCACCCCAAATGCCGATTGTAGATCCTGTTAGGCATGCACTGTACCCAGTAGGGTTGGGCATACGATGTCTAATGTGAAACATAATGGATGATGGCATTAATTAACAAATTAATTCATTGTAGCCTACCGTTTCCACTACCTGACCCACATGGTCTTTGTTTTACCCATAACCAAACCATAAATAAATAAACATAAGCTACACACAAATTACCACATGTCAGTCATTTTTTGTGGTTAGTTTGTGGTGAATACGCAATCCGAACTACAACAGACCCAACTGCAAACAGTACTGTGCCTTTTTGTATTAATCCAGCTGCCGTACTCAGTGGCGCTGTGCATTATGGGATGAGGAGTCGTATTTGTTTACAGTTAGGGCCTTAGCAACATAGCCCCTTGGAGCTGACAAACCCAGAGCTGTGAGGAGGGGAGGAGCCTAATCCAAATTTGGCCCGATTACCATATTAGGTCCCAATCTTCAAATACTCATAAGAACACAGCAATATTTGATTATTTAGCAAACAGCTCAGAGAAAGGGTGTTTAATAGATCCGTAGAAAAGTGCAGGGTTAAGCCAAAGAAAGTATCAAGCAGTCTCCAGATAACCACATGTTAACTCTGATTACAGTTTAGATTCTCTGCCTGAACCCTACACTCGGGTCATGTCGGCCGATATTTCCAGCCACTCTCCTCAGGACGGGCCGTGATCAAGCATGTTTGTTTAATCATTACTTAATTAGCCAATTTGTTTGGGGAGCTGTGTCATGCGCAGCAACTCTCCAGCTCCTGCCGCTGGCACACATTACACTGGTGCTGCATTGTGCATAGCTTAAAGTGCAACATGGAGCTTGAAGACGTGAAGAAGAAATTAAAAGCGGGAGAATTAACTTTGAGCAAGTTTGGAGGAAAGTCGAAGGTATGGAACCATTTCCAGCAAGTCGTGGTCAGGGACATCATATGTGTCGGTTTTGTGGTATGCATTAAGTGCAACACGATGCTAGCCTATGATAGCAAAAAAATCGCGGACTTCCAGGATGAACAGACACATGAAACAGGCTTACCATGGCAGAAAAGATGATAGACTTTTAGTTTAGTCTAATCCAATGTTACTTTGCTAATTTTGCATGTTTTTTTGTATTGGAGTGTAATAGTTGTAGGCTACCCTGCATCAGGGTTTAAGCCCATCCCCTTGATCCCTCGATGTGACTTTTTCACTATGCCTGTAAACAATGCCGTTAACATGCTTCATCCTTGTTGCATTATTCATTACGATAAATAAAATAAAAAAAATAATTCCTGTAGTTCAAACCACTCTCTTGATGTGAATAAATAAACGATTTCTGACAAACCAAAATGGACATAAACACATAGAGCAGGTTAAAATAGCAATTAAAATGTTTCAGTCAGTAGCTTGACAAGTGAGGACCATAAACTCTGTTTGATCCAGATTGTTTAATTGCCAATTATGAACATCAACACATAAATTAATATGGAATCTGGTGTATTTCCTAAAAACTCTGTTTGATGCTGTTTTCATTTAGACTGACGTCACGCTTGGCTGCTTTCTCCCTTCAGCTGGAGTGCCCTGAGCACGCACTCCGATAGTGAATAAACGAATGACAGTTCCATCCACACTCTGAATTTACAAACGTTACAAAGAACCAGGATGTGCTCGGAGCACTCGGAGTGTCAGTTTAGGAACGCACCCACAGAGAACGTGTGTTATACGGCCCACGTATTAAAAAATTGTCGGGTTTACATCGGGCTCGGGCCGATAATTAAAGTTAATGTGTCAGGCCGGGCAGGGCACGGTGGACAGGCTCGGTAGGGTCGTGTTTAATTTTTTGGGCCCATTCTAAACTCTAATTCTGACAATCAAAAAGCACATTAAATGGCAAATCTGGTCAGCAAGTGATGTGGATGTTGTCACATGACGCATTTTGTTTCGTTTCAACCCGTCCAGACCAGAACTTCTGCAGCAAAACGAAATAGTCCGAGCTGAAGGTGCTTCATAGCAGCCACGCGTGTCCGCTCCGCTCCCTTTTTACTGTAGCTTTCTGCAAACCGCTGCAGACCTGGATTATGCACATTTTTTTAATGGTTGAATTTTTAATGCTGAAGGTTTTTTTAAAGGAGGCGGGTCTGGGGTCGTGACAGCCCTGAGAGATCACGGCCCGTGTGTGACTGCACCTGCTGAACCTGCTATAGTTACGCCACTTTGTGAAAGCACCCTAAGTGTGCGGGAGCTGGTTGCGGTGGGCTGTGGGGGCGGGACCCAACCCTTGTACCCAATACAATTCTGTAGAGTGAAATGCATCCTTGGTAGAGTTCATTTACAATGGTAAGACCAAACACCCTAAAAAACCCTTTTAACCCACATGCAGTAAATGTAAAATCATGGGCAAAGGGGCAAAACCTTTTTATCCTAGTACTTTGAACTGTACACAAACCTTTGCAGAAAAATTACATTTAAATTTGTTCCCTGTACAGGATGTGTACTTGTTTTGGAAAGTTAGGAACAAACACTAATTTGTTTGTGTTTAGATTTTTGTATATAGCTGTATGCATTGTAATGCAAATTGCATTATTCATGTCCTGAATGTAATGTGTGTGTTCACACTGGCATGAGAATACAAATGCATAATCCTGTGCATAGTCCCCACAGACAGACAGCTAGGATGAAAAAAAATTAATGTAATAAATATACTGCATGCCATTGGATAATACCATCATTCTTTCCCATCTCGGCTGCCTGTCTCTCTCTCTCTCTGGGAATTGGAAGTGTGCCTGTTTTTGCCAAAAGCCCCAGTGGTTACATAAATCTGTTGATGCTGCTCTTTACTCCCTCTTCCCAACAACCATATGTGTAACAGTTTAAAAGCACATCAAGTCTCTGAGCGTGTTCATATGAGTTGGTTGCGGGCGTATGGGGGTGGGGGGCAAATGGAGACACTGTAATGATAGGAAATCTCTGGTGTGTCTGTGTAGTTACATCAAAACGTTGTGTTTTAGCAGTGAGAAGGACATCAGTAATGGGGAGAAGGACTCTGTGGAAAAGAGCCATAGCCATCGTTACATAATAAAGGCAACAGCCGGAGGGAGTCCCTGTTGAAATGAGTCTTCTCTCGCTCCATCTGTATCGAAAAAGCTTGGATTACATTTTTAAATATTAGGACACCAACCTACCAGCCATATGGGGGTTATATTCAAAACACTCATAGTATTTACTAGACTTCATAGTAATGCTGTATTTCTTGCATGATTTCTATAAAGGCAAATAAAGGCAAAATTCATTAAGTGCTAAAACAGGGCAGAAATGTAATTAAATAACGTAGTCTACAGTTTTTTTTGCCCTGACCACATAATGTACTGCTAATTCCAAACACCTAAATAAAGCGCTAAGCCAGGAATGCTTCAGTCAGGCAATTCCACTGTATATCCCCAAACCACCTGGAAGCCACCTGGTATTCATATCACTGCAAAATACAGAAATCCACACTGAAGCTACGGGATTTAGGGAAAGATCAGATGGACAAGTCCCAGGAGATACAGATGTCTTAAACAGAGCAGCTGGTGAAATAAGGTCAAGTCTTGGGTGAGGAAGTCATTTTAAGCCCAGCCATAAATGCAATGTCTGTATTTCTGTGAGTCTTGATTGATCTCAAGATTGCTGTTGATGATGGGATTAAAGACACATTACTCATAACAGGCCCAGGTGGTTGTTTGGTTTAGTAAAACCTCAGTCACTCTGAAACTGTGCTAATTCAAAAGGAGCTCAACGTCTTGCCCATTATTAATACTGGAGCTTAATGTAACATTTTGGGGTTTTTTTACCCCCAGAAACCATGACATGAGTGCTTGGCTAGAGGTTCAAACATATGAGAGGTGATAATGTGTATTCAACACAAAGTGCAAAAGCCTGAGGCCAAACAGAAACACCAGTTCTAAAATACAGGAATTGGAACAAAAGATCCACAGGAAAAACTGCCAGCAAAGAAAAACAGGCAGTCATGACAAAAACATAAATGACCTTGAAGGAAGTGACTGTAACATGTTTTGACTTTGTCTGTAACCTCAGGATTTTGGCATAAACAGAATCCAGATCTTCAAGTGTGACTCTGTGTGTGTGTTTTAAAATTAGTCATCATAATGAAAACAACAGGAATTCAGAACAGAATTTCCTGGTAACTGAATGTAACCACGTCCTGCAGCTGGCCTTAATAGATTTTCCGCACGTCCTGGAAACAGTAAAACACTCACACACGTTCATGTTTAGTGTCCATGGCAAAAACACTAAAAAGGGATCTCTGGCCTGACTATTTGCAATTTATTCTATTACGTTTATTTAAGAGAAACCCAATCAGAAATAGGTCAGAGATAAAAACACTTGAAAACATTTATTTGCTAATGATTATTCATTTGCATATATGCCACAAAAGAATCTTGAGAAAATAAATACCATTGTGTAAAAATGTTTTCTCCATTATTCTTTTACAATCATAAAAAGGTTTAAACAATTGATCTTGATACATACACTCTTAACAATAAAAAAAGAACTAAGTTTGAAAGGATTGTTTTCTAACCCAAACTGTGTTTTTTTCTCTTCTCTTCTGTGTTTGTTATTTTTTTATTAATTTGCAACCCTAAATCAAAATGTCCAGTTCCATCCAGGCCAACTTCAACAATGCTGCTCCTTACAACTACAACTCTTATACAGACATTGATTTTGGTTAATTATGAAGCTCAAAAACAGAAAAGTAAACTGAATGCATTACAGTGCAAACACTAGTAAAAATGGCTCCTTGTTGACTGAGCTCCACTGTAGGGGATGAGAAAGAGAGTAATCCAGCCATACACACCTCAGAATCTAGAGATCATCTCTGTATAGACCTTTCATCAAATCACTAGAGGGAGTGAGGGGAAAAATAAAATAAGAGTCTCTTGTCTCCCATATGATCTATAAATGAGCACAAATTTCTCAAATGCGCATCCTCCATGTTTTTCAGTCTTTCATTGTTCAGTCCATATTGATCCTGTTCCAGGCCACATCGCAGTCAGATTCATCAACAGGGTAGACAATGCTCCTTCTCAAGTGTGGTCCGAGTGCCAATCAGAGCACTCTCCTCATCTTTCGGCCTCCGTGGCAAAGCTAGGCTGCTCTGAGGAGGCCTGTTGGGTGACGGCTACTGGCCAGTTTGGTGTGGCTGCCTGTGAAGGGAGCTGACCAGCCGTCCACAGACCCTGCTGTCCAACAGTGGCTGTGGGACTCATGGCCCAGTTGATGTAAGGCGGTGGAGAGGTAGCCATGGATGTAATGGGGCTGCTGCTGCCAAAATTTTCAGAGGCTCGCAGGCGGGAGAACATGGCGAGGGCATCTGGGAAGTTGGGGGGCGTTGCCGGGGTGTTAGCAGGTGTGCACATCTGTTGTAAAAGATTACATTTGGTGAAAATTTGAAACATGTTCAGCTCTGGAATAAAACAAGAGACCACAGCAATAATGTTTAGTTTCTCATGTTAAGTTCTGAACTGAACAACTTTGACTTATGACAAGGTTTCTCCTAATTTCCAAATAGAAATGTTGTTCTTTAAGCATTATTTTAAAGACACTGACAATTAAAAAAACAAGAGAAATGACAGTGTTTATAATTATTACCTGTAACATACTTCTAGTAGTGTTATAATAGTTATAATAGTGTTTTTTAAATACTTTTCCTCATTACATAAGATTTGACCTAAACAGTACCTCATAAATCAGAATGAGGTGCTTGTGTAAGAATTTAGCAGATTCTGGCACAGAATGGTTGTCATCCTCAGAGATGTTTATTTAAAAATAATTTGCAGTGGTCTCTTATTTTTTTGGGAGCTTTATTTTCATGATAGATTTCATCTTTAAGTGACATTCAGCAAGAATGTGCTTGCCACAAATTTAATGGATCCATGTTGGCATGCAAAGTTTGCTTCTTTAGCAAGATATGAAGATTATGTAGTGATAGAATTTAACACTCATAAAAATCAACAAAAATGTGCAGACAAAAACATCTAACACTAATTTTTTATCAGGGCATTTAAAAATTGTATTATTGCCTTAACACTTCTTTGCGCTCATGTGTGAATTGCTCTACTTCCTAGCTGGTTTTCGTGGTGGTCAGATGTCCCATTACTTTTGACCATATTATATGAACAAAAGTAATGGGACGCCTGCCCATTACAACTGACCATTTGTTCATATAACATTTACTTTTAAGTAAAAGCGCACAATACACTACTTTTGAATTATTACATTATGATTATAACAATGCAATTAATTGCAAAATAACTGCAAAGAACATGTGATTCATTTAAAATTGTGATTTTTGCCCAGCATTGATCTTTATAGATAAAAGTATGCCATATAATGTCAGAAACAGAATGATTAACACAAAAAATGTTCAAAAACTTAACACAAAGAGTGTTGGGGGCAAACAACAGATGCCAAACATGTCTTGACTAATGCATTCAAACAAAGGGCAAAAACTGTGGACAATTTGCCACAATAGAAGAAGACACAATAACAAGACCATAACTATACATACTAAGGCCGAACAATATGATGGTATTTATTGTCATGGTGATAAATTACAGAAAAAATGTACTTGTCTGTGCATGGCACATTTCATTACAAAGAGATAATAACTAGTGAAGGCCTGTTTTTGTGCAGTGCAGTTTATGAAAAGATTAAATAACATCTGTTACAATATTACTAAGATTACATTGTTAATATCATAGTATTTTTTTTATTCCCCTACTGGCTCCTTTTCATCTATGTCCACTCGTCAGAAAAAAATAAAGCATTATATTGTGTATCATGAAATTTTCTTAACTGAGGATATTTTTTACCACATCACTTAACACTAATATATTTAGACACATGCACATATGTGGAGCTCAGGTGTCAGTTTAAAGACCAAATGCCTTGATTACAACTTTGGAGGCATGCAGAAGGCCACTCAACCACTAGGTCTGTAAAAATGTCTCTGATAGACTGGCTAAAGCTGGCAAACACTATTCAAGACTAGTCTCCAACTCCTGCCTTTCGGTCACAAGTCACAGGGATCACTCTTTCAGCAGATTTAAGCTGGCCTTCTGCTTGCTTCCCATGCCGGCTTGTGGCAGGCATGACCGGAAAACCACAAACAGATGTAACACAGTGCCATCCCCCAAATATTCTCACGCTGTCTTTGCATAAACACACACCACACTCAGTTTAATCAAGAACAAAAAAGATTTCAATGTACTGTGTAGCGCATAAAGCCTTGAACACAGTCCTACTGAAAAAAACGAATCTCTGCATCAGACTATTTGTGAGTTTGATTCATGCTTTCATAGTACTGCTAACCTGAGACTTACAAATAGGAAATGAAAGTTTTGCTTCCTTCTTCCTATCTTCATGATTAGGTCATGACAATGTACATTCTAAACATTAGGAAGGAAAGTAAAACATAGCCAGATAAACGATTAACTTCAGCTGTACTGTTTGTGTGGTAGGACACAATACGGTGGCTAAATGTAGGAGTCTGTGTGTCTATCTATATGCCCGTGTGTGCCTTTCTATCTGTGTTTCTGTATACGTCTGTATGTGTATCTGTGTATTTGTCCGTGTGTGTGGTCTTACTCTGGTGGTAAACAGAGCTCTAGCGTGTTCTTTCTTTTTCCTGGAATCACCCTCCCCCACGACGACAAGGGACACGTTTACACCAACATATTAAACAACATATTAAAACATATCTCGATCCCATAGTCTGGTGTTTGGACACCAAAAGTCACCCTCTACATCTGTACCGTGCTCGTAGCCTGTCTGTGAGCCAGTGTAGAGAAAAAAGCTAGACTAACGTGTGTTTATTTTCGTCTGACTCGTGGACTCGCACAACATGGCGGAAAGAGAAGAAGATGTCCTAGTAGCAGGGATAGGTCGAGAGGAGAGGAGAACTGAGCCATTTCACACGAAATTACACATTCAACTCACCATTTGATGACTGTAGGGGATGTTGGCGTCTTGAAAGAAGGAACTGAGGGCAGTCTGGAGCGTAAAAACAAGAAGAGGACGTGTGTTAAATCTTGTTTTGGGGTTAATACCAAAGACAAGGCATGTTAAAGGGCTGATGTCAATACCGAATTAAACCAAAGTGTAGTAACTTCAACTTCCCTTCAGTGTGGCCAGAGTTTAGCTCAAGATTGTAGGAAGACCGGGTTTTCAACTGTCCAAAAAATGTCCAGTAAATTTGAGAAAATCAGCGTTTTTTGCTATAATACCGAAAGTCTAAGTTACAAAGACTTCAAACATACAATACAGAGGCTATAAACACGGTCTACATTGTATAAATATGTCTGAATACACAGGCTGATGTTGAGTTCTTACGGCTCCGAAGGTAAACAAACCCCTGTTCCTACCTCGAACTGCCAGTGGGCCGCCTGCAATAGCTGCTTCGCCTGGTCCGAGGCGCACCCAGCCGTCACCACAAACTGGTTTATCATCACCTGGTGCTTTAACTCGTCCATTCTAGCAGCCTGAGTTAAGGTTTCTCCCTAGACACCTTAGACACAGAGGCTTAGACCCCACTGCCCCTGACAGGAGTGTTTGGTTCTGGATGTCGAATCCCCGAGCGCCTCCCGATGGACACGTGTCTAAACAGCAAATGAAACCCGCTCGACTTCAAAACAAACACGCCAGGACGTGTAGACTAGAGCATTGGCTTTGCCCTTCATGAAATCCGCCTCGACTGGTTATAATCGCGATTGTAGGATTTTCTGCTTAACCACTTGCACTAATAATGTTATTTCATAACCACATGCACTCATAATGTTATTTTATTATATCTGCTATAGTTATTTGCTAATTTGTTATTTTTATGTTACACTTGCACTCTTATTATCATTCTGTTCTTTTTGAACTCTTATTGTAGACCTATATTGTATTTTGTTGCATTGGGCATGTTTATGACCAATGAATTGTCCTCGGGATGAATTCTTTTTTTTTATCTTATGTTAACTTCCAATTAAATGTCTGTACTGGAAGGAAGAATTCATAAGCATGTCATGAAGTGTTTAATATGTCGATTTTAATTTAAAAAATAAACAATAAAAAACAATATGTCAATAAAAGTGTTTTTTTACACTTTACAAGTAGAACGTGACTGAGTTGAAATCTATACAGCTGTACATTTACAAGGCATTCATATACAAAAGCCTTAATATGGAGTTGGTCCATTTTGTAGATATAGCATTTTCCACTGTTCTCAAGAGGCTTTCCACAAGTTTTTGTGGGAATTTGTGCCCATTCATTCTAAAGAGTATTCAGATCATCCCAAAGGTTGAGGTCAGGGCTCTGTGTACAATATACAATGTATAACCACGCATGTAATATTTAATAAGGCTCAGTGGTGTAAGTGATCTGATTGGACAGTTGATCTGTTTGTCACACCGGCTAGTCCAATTCCGTCCTGCTTTGGAACTCTCTTCCCGTAGTGATGTTTTTAGCGTAGCTGGAAAGGATTTTAGCTCGGAATAAAGAACAGTCTCTTCACTACAGACTTCAAACAATTTTTGGAAAATTATTTGATCTTACAATCGAGAGCAGCTGAGTCTGTTTCTGCAGGCAGCTAATTATTAGTTATCTGAAAGTAAGCACATAGCTAGTTAGCTAAGATCCCGTGCGTTAGCTCGTTAGCCGACGTTGCTACCAGACAAACAAGTTAAACTCATATCAGACAGCTGGAATTTTGTCAGATAAATTGTGTCGAGTCTCGGTTTACATGCCAAGGACGCTATAACTACCTCCACTATGGTCAGAAATTAACGTTTGTTTTCTGAAAGGCTATTGGTTTCAGCTGCTTGCTAGCTTCTTGTTTGTATTTTATATCTGTAATATTATAACAATTTTACGGTTAAAGTCGTGAATTATGGGCTCAGTCCTTGGTCGGAGGATCGCTGGTGTGGAGGATATTGACATTCAGGCAAATTCGGCATATAGATTTCCACCCAAATCTGGTAAGTGTTCGGATTTTACGTCTAGTTACCCGTACTTATTGAGCAGAGATTAAATTCGGCGACGTTTTAAGCACTACATCAAATTCTTCTGTGTGTATGAACTATAGGTATAAGGTATGTCAAACAGGACTACGATTTTACTGTTTATACCTGAATATATTGTTTATTCTTAAAGAGAAATGAATAGACTTTTGTTTGCACTGCAGTTGGGGTAAATGCAGGCTCAGTGTTTCAGTATTCAGTGGGCTGTTAGAGTACATGCTTGTGGTTTATATGTTGTATTAAGTTGGTTTGAACTTAAACTTACATGGTTAATAATTTTCTTAAAGGGAATTATTTTGCAAGTCACTTCTTCATGGGCGGGGAGAAGTTTGATACCCCTCACCCTGAGGGTTACCTGTTTGGGGAGAACATGGACCTCAATTTTCTTGGTAACCGTCCAGTACAGGTATGGATGAAGATCGTTTTTTTATTATTGGATGGATGAGGTTATTTAATGCTTTTTGTTTGTTTTATGAAGCCCTTTCGATTGTAATGATTCTGTTTTGATGTTGTAATGATGGTAATGATTCTGTGATGTTGTTTTCAAGTTTCCGTATGTGACCCCAGCGCCTCATGAGCCAGTGAAGACTCTGAGAAGTCTGGTCAACATCAGGAAGGACTCATTAAGGCTCGTCAGGTGTGCCTTTATTTAAATGCCTGCTTTTCTTTCCAATGTTAACTTATTTACCGTCATTTCAGAAAATCACCAACCCAGTTAACAGAATATCTTGGTAGATTGATGTGAGATTCTATGCAACTTACAGATACAAAGATGACTGTGACACACCCACTGATGAAGGAGTAAAGCCTAAAGTTTTATATGGAGTGGAGTTCACCTTCGACTCAGATGCCCGTGTGGCCATCACTATCTACTGCCAGGCATTTGAGGAGTTCTCCAATGGCATGGCAGTGTAAGACTGTATTAGGCAGCTTTCCTTAAACATTGTATTATTACACATGCATATATGAGGACGTATCAGCTGTTCCATGGTCTGAAGAGGTTAAATGTTTTCACATTTTCTGTACACCACTGAGGTTAATGATCTATTGCCTTTATCAAAATCCATTAGCCTCACATGGGTAAGGGCTCTGCATGAGATCATACTTTTATCGCTCTGAAAGAGAGAATTTGGCTATTATTGTAAAATTTGGTGGCGTACTGCCCCAAGCGTGAAATGAATAATAGCTATAGGTCTGAGAAGAACAGAGAGAGATTTAGAGCCCATAGCAACAGCGTGTTACCATGGATACACTGCAAGTTTGCACAGAATAGCAGGCTGTGTGTAGCAGGAGTCTTATACACACATAATGTCATTGATTAATTATCCTCATAGATTCTCATTTCCTCCACATTTGCATTTATTTGCTGGCTTGGTTTTGAAAATATAATTCCAGAAAATTCAATATTCTGTCATAAGCAATCAATTCTCCCAATCAAAACACATTGTGCTTAAAGACATTTTGTGTCTTATTATTAATGTGTCTTATTATTAACAATAAAGTTTATTGTATTTTTTTCCTAAAAGTTACAATCCCAAGAGTCCTGCAGTGGTGTCTGAAACGGTGCACTATAAGCGAGGGGTGAGCCAGCAGTTCTCCTTACCCTCCTTCAAGATAGATTTCTCAGAATGGAAGGAGGAAGATGTGAGTACTAACCATCCATTTTAGAAATTTTTATATGGAAACATTCTTGCGGCATTCTTTAAAGTTGACATTCACGAGGTCACTGTAATGATTTATATAATTCATAAACAAATAGGACTTCTGGGCAATCTGATTACTTCAGAAAATTTAAGAGGCAAGAGTTGATAAAGAAGGATAGTCAGCTGTGGGTATTTATGGTTTCCTGGAAAAGAATGAATTAAAAAGAATAAATAAAAATACATATAGCATATTTACCAGAAAAAAATATAATTATTTGGTAACTGATACAGCTCAACAGTGGTCATGTAAAGGTCCTGACCATTTATGAATGGGATATAGGTGATAAAAAGTGATGCAGAGAAACTATATTGTGTAAACTATAAAGTGCACCTGTATGGCAAGGAGAGCTGCCAAAATGGAGAGTCAGTGTAGATACAAGTTAGGTGTACCTAAAGAAGTGGTTTGTTTGTTTGTTTACATTGTATATTATTAAGAAACTGAAAGTTTTGGTTCCTGTTAGTATTTCCTTTTCCAGGTTACAAAACAGTGAGACAGGGGTAAAGCAAATTACCCATGTCATGTATCAACACATTTCATTTCACACATAAGTTTGTTTGGTGTACAGAATATAAGTCTGTGTATGTGTTTATCCTTTTCAAATGCTGTTTTAGCTGAACTTTGACTTGGACCGGGGTATTTTCCCTATGGTCATCCAGGCTGTGGTGGATGAAGGAGATGGTATGTGACTTGGAAATGAACTATTAACTATATTACTAAATCTTATTTTTCATCTTGGTGGACTGTTTTTTTTTATTGAGACATTCTAATTGCAGATTGCTTGGGCCATGCTCATGTGCTTCTGGCTGCCTTTGAGAGAGTAAGTGGAACCACTTTCACTATTGAGTCACATGTCTTTGACAACAAGATTTATACAGTTGGAGAACTAACTTTTCATGTGATTCATATTGTTAATGTGAAAGTATATTTTGTAATTATTATTTTCCTTTTCTCACTTTAAAGCATGTGGATGGAAGTTTCTCTGTGAAGCCCTTAAAGCAAAAGCAAATTGTGAGTAATACTAATCTATATTTGATCACTGTTTATTAAAGGCTGATTGGATTATTTTTTTTGTAGTGATATTACATTGCCCTGGAGCAAAGGTTCTGTTAGATTTGCCTTGTGATATCATGGACTTTTTTACAGGTGGACCGGGTTAGCTACCTGTTGCAGGAGATCTATGGAATTGAAAACAAGAACAACCAAGAGACCAAGGTATATATAATCAGTCCAGTCTGGTCCGAAGTATTGTCATATCAAAATGTCATATATGCTTTTCTAGAAAACACTGAAGTGTTCATCATTCATTAAAGTGCTGAAAGCTTTGACTTGAGTGCCAGAGATTGTGTACCATAACCTGCTGTTTGGCCCTTCCCCAGCCATCGGATGATGAGAACAGTGACAATAGTAACGAGTGTGTGGTATGCTTGTCAGACCTGCGCGACACACTCATTCTGCCCTGCAGACACCTCTGCCTGTGCAACTCATGTGCAGACACACTGCGCTACCAGGCCAACAACTGCCCCATCTGCAGACTGCGTATGTATTGTCTTGATTGTTTTCTTATCTTAAAACCACAGATTTTTTTATCTCATGGTTCTGGTCAATTGAGTATGTTGCTTGGAATTTTCAACTGTGGCTGAACTGATCACATCTTTGATTGATCTGTATGTTTGTGTGGGTATGCAGCATTTCGAGCCCTGCTGCAGATTAGAGCGGTGAGAAAGAAGCCTGGCACACTCTCCCCTGTCTCCTTCAGCCCTGTACTTGCTCAGAGTATGGACCACGACGAGCACTCTGTACGTCTATTACCAGCTGTTTGTTTTTTCACTGGAAAACTTAGGTTGTAGCACTGTATCTGTTTGGTGTTTACATGCAGCATTTTCCCTTCATAAAACATTGAGTGGGGCGTCCTTTGACCAGTACCCTCCATACACTGTCAATGTCCGCTTATTCACTTATCTCTCTCCTCTCTCTGTCTTCAGAGCTCAGATTCGGTTCCCCCTGGCTTTGAGCCCATCTCCCTGTTGGAAGCTCTGAATGGGCTCACTGCTGTATCTCCAGTGGTCCCGTCAGCCCCTCTGTACGACGAGATCAACTTTTCAGGCAGTCTGAGTGGGGACAGCCGGCAGCTCAGCTCTCCTGAACATTCTGGAGACAGCGGCCCACAGAAGGGCAAAGTCAGCAAGTCACCTGACAGGTAATCCCATAATGTTACTATCAGTGTTATCTGAAGCAGTGATTTACTCAAAAATAGCATATATTCTGAAAATGTCATTGATTCTTGGCACATTTGGTGTCAGTTCCAGCCACATGAGATTAATTCGGGGGGTATTCAGTTCCCAAGGTAAATAAAACATTTGGATTTGCTGGATTTATATAAAAATTAAATGAACCGCTCTTAAGTGCTGATTGTTAGTAGAAACGTTCCTTTAGATCTGATGTAGCATGTTAAAGTGGAAAGTGTTGTGAGACTGACACTTTGGCATTACCATGATGGTGCTAAATAACTTCTAGCCCCTGGGCCATGAGAGCACGCCAATCCCTGCGTGAAGCACGCCACAGCACTGTGCCAGAGGTCATGACCTCCTCTTGCACCCTGCACTGGGACTGACTGGTGTGTCAGCAAGTCCTCAGCCAACTAAGTAGAGGCCGGTGTAGCTGTGGCGAAGGGCAAATGTAAGAAATTTTACCTACCCAGCAGATCTCTTTTTTGATCTTCACAGCACCTTGCGATCACCCTCGTCACCTATTCAGGAGGAAGATGAAGAGAAACTGTCAGAGATGTCTGATGCACAGGCTCATACCTTACTGTCTAGCAGTCCTGCGCCTACCGAAGTTAGTCTTTTTATGCAGTTGTTCTCTGATTCTACTCTTATACACAAACACACTGACTTTATCTCAACAACTCTTACTCATAGGGCACTGCTGGAGAGGATGCAGCTGATTCACTGTCTCCTGAAGATGGTTGGTGTCCTACTTAATCTTCTTTCATCCTTTGCTGACATTCTAACCCAGCAATCTACAGTAACTGAAGTCTTCTAGAGACTTAACTGCCCTGGTGGTGTGCAATTTGGAATACCTTTATTCCCCCTGTTTTAACTCCTGTTATAGCTATAGATATGTATAATAGACCATTTGTGTGTCATCTTTTTAGAGGTGGTCATCTTTGCTCTGTGTATGTGTGTGTATGTGTATGTGTGTGTATGTGTGTACACAGAAGACAGACTGAATTCGGAAGGAGAAATTGCGCCTGACTGTAGCAGTGAGCACAGCAGTCTAACCAAAACTGAGAGTGACCCACCTGGTGAGTGGCCTTTCTATTAAGCAGACACTGTGTAGTCTTGTACAAGACATTTTAGTATTTCCATTCCTATGTTGTTTGCTGAGTGTTTTTCTAGCAGCCACTCTGCATGTCTTTAACTGGCTTTTTGTCTGCTTTGCGGTCTAATGTGTGTGGTGTCTTCTCCCTTTCTGACTTGTCTGGCATATCCTTCCTCTAATGACCTTGCTCTGGGACCTGCAGCTATAGGTCCTGATTCCTGTTCAATCGGTATGGAAGAGTAACTGGTATGTAGGCTGCTCTGTCTCTGTCTTCCATGTTCTTTTTCTTAAACTCATGCAGATAAAATACAGCCCACTGCAGACATTTCAGGTTGAACCTCGAAATGAACCTTTGCTTAGCTCTTCTTTAAAAACGTGATCATTTTACATGTAATTTAGATGTTTGGGTTTTTTTTCAAATAAATCTAATAAATGATTACTGCAGTTTTGTTTATATTCCAGTTATGGGGTATCTATTAATATCTTATGTATAGTTTCACAACTGTTGTGTGATCCCAGTTGTATTACACTGTAAATTCTTCATTTCTAGTCAGTAGGGAACCTGAAAACCTTACCTATATGGTTTGTTTCTGATGGAATCTGATAAATGCATGGCTTTTGTTGCCTCCATCTATTGAGATTTGATTGTGGTTTGCTCTCCTGCTTTGCAGGTTTATCAGGTTCAATGGAGAGTCTGATCACTCAGAGCACAAGCTGCTCCAGCCAGCCTCTCCTGTGTCCCACAAGCGGTTTGCACATTGAAGATGAATAACTGGACCATAAACCTTCACATTTCCCCTCATTTCTCAGAGGCTTATACTACTTAACTTGCCACCCTTAAAGTAAGTCCACCTCCTTGGTGAGATGTTAGTTTTATTGGCAAATCCTACAAACATTTCTTGGTCCTTTTTCCCACCACTAGGTGTTTTAATGCATATGCATATTTCATTAGAGAAACTGTTAAATCTACCATAGTGAAAACCATAGTTGATCCTAATTGTGCCCGATTATGGAAAAATAGGAAAGAAAAGTGTTTATGAATATCCGATACATGTTTTTAATATGGTGACTTAAAGGCAGGAGTGGGAAACACTAAGAAGTGTGAACTAAAGAGGCAACACTAACCAGCTGTGGTCGAAATTCATTTCAAGTACTCTGCATAACATTAATCAAAAGTATTGATAGAATTATAGAGCTATTGTGCGAATAAACCTATTTGTGTATATTACAGATGTGTAACTTTGTGAATTTGATATGAAGTAATGTTTTATAGCAAGTGCTTTGATGTCTTTTTTCTTTTTGCTTGACTGAATCATAAAACCCATCTCTTTGGGAACTGGATCTTGTTTAAGCTGTGTGGTTTGTACCACACACACACAACTGCTTTTTAAAAAATCAGTTTTATGACCAAATCTAATACTTTAAATGTTATTTGCACCTCATCTTATGTATATTCTTTAAAATGAGCTTATCACATTACATTGTATTACCCATATATAGTCATTCATTATTATTTATTTTTGTAAATGAGCAATTCCGTTATTCTGATACACTTGAGTTGGCGTGTATTGAGCATGGTCCTGACATGATGACATATGTCTATATATCAGCCTTTTAAATGGTAGTGAAAGAGCAGCTCACCACATCTTGACCATGAACTAGTATGCTTCAACTTGCATTGTTGTGTCACTAACAACATCTCACTTAACCTTAGTCTTGCAGTGCTGTAAATGTAGCATTATGCATAGAGGTATATGTGCCTTTAAAAAACAAATGTTACTACTTTGTGCTTTGAGCTGTTCTTGTGACTGGAGAGCAAGTTTGGAGACTTGGGAAGTGTATTCTTTCAGCTTTCAACATAAGACCATGCATTGAAGTAAGCTCTAAGGATAGTGATATTATTTGTACTTTATATTTCTAAAAAAGCGTTTCTCTGATTAACCAATGATATATAATGTTTTGATTATTTAAGCAGCCACTATATTGCGTAATGATACTAGTACTAGTATTTATTTGTGTCTGTTTGTGTAAGTTAAAGACTTTTAGTGCAAAACATCTGTGACAGTAAGTGAGCTATCAACGGATGTATAACACATTGATGGTTGCTCTGTAAATGTATTTGAAAGCTCAGTTATTTCATATGCAATACAAATAAGTGGCTTCATATAAATTATCAGTCTAAGCTCTGCATGATCTCTAGGAAAAGATTCTCAATATGTCTCTCAGCTCTGGAAGATGCTCACTTTACCCCTCAGATTACGTGCCATTTCAACTTAATGATCCACTGTGCCTTCTTGTTCCTGTTCATGATATTATTGGCCTGGTATCCAGGATGTAAACATTGGGTCAGCCATTTTTCTCAGATAAGTCCAACATCCGTTTTGTCCAAGTCTGTGGTGTACAGCTGCATGTGAAATACCAATAAAATTAATTCTTGAATAATTTTCTTTCATGCTGTATCTTTATTATTTCATTTTTTATGTCATATTTGATACGTTTTTTTAATTTTTTTTCCCCAGAAAATGAAGTTACACACAATTACCCTTATATCAAGTGTGTGTGTGTTTGTGTTTGTGTTTGTATTTATAAACACTAATGCTGGGCAATAATTAAAATATGTCATTACGATTAGTCACACTGTTAAGCAAAATCAAGTACCTCAAAAGTAGTGTATTGTGCAATTTTAGTTTTAAAGTACTGTTAAATAAAAGTGCAATGACATTTGATTTTTAAACATTTCAAAAAAATAATGAGCTTTTAACATTAGTGTTACACAGCTGCAGTCCAAATATTTCTAAATCTCAATATAAACATTAATATAATCAAATAAGTATGAACCCAAAGCTATTTGCCACTGCAGGGCATTCCTGTTTTATGTAGTTGTAGAAAAACTAATTAGTCTCAAGAGTTCAGAGTAGTATTTTTGACGGCCTGTCTTAATTTTAGTTTTAGTCTAGTCTTTGCTGCCATTTTAGTTTTTCTTTTTATTCTAACCAAGTTTCAGTTAACTACAAGTCTGAGCAATTTAGTTTTATTTTAGTCAGAATTATCCATGACTGTTTCTTATCGTTTTAGTCAATGCAATCTGATAACCTTTTAGTCAAGGTAAGTCAATGAAAGTTTTATTTTATTTTCTTATTTTTTATTTTTGCAACACACAAATACAAATAAAATAAAGAAAATAACATCACAACACTAAAATAGCAAATGAAATGAAAACGTTTATCTATTGCCATAAAACCCACAATTCTAAATCTGGTAAAAGTCTTCACCTTCAGTTTGTTGGCCTGAACTTAAAAGAATATTTTTTTTATTCCTAAACGAATACAGTCTACTACACAACCAATTCAGTTGTCCCCTCCCTTTCCGCGCAGTGGTTTGCCGGTCCGCGGAGCCTCGGTTCTGCACCAATCAAAATTCCGTCAGATCCAGCTCTGTCACTGCGCGCCCCGCCCCCTCAACATCACGTCCCTCACCTTGTTTAAGCATTCCTCCACGTGTTGCCAACTTAGTGACTTTGTCGCTAGAGTTAGCAACTTTTCAGACCCCCTTGACGATTTTTTTTTTTTCAAAAAAGCGCCTAGCGATAAATCTAGCAGCTTTCCAAATGTCGCCAGTACTGTACTGCAAGCGCGAGGTCTTGCTTTCCCGGTACAGTTACTCATCTCGTTGAGTCTGTTCTGATCTGTGAGGAGCTGCATATAACACCTGTTCGCACGGCAGCTGACAGATATGTAAACGAGCTGCGCATGTGCAAACGGTGTTGACACGGACCAATCACTTACCTGCTTCTCCTTTGCTTGAGATAAAACTATTTGAACGTTTGGTGATTTTACCGTTTATTTAAAATATAAGATCTAACTATTGAATTCCCATTACCAGGTCGATATACTATAACCTCACTATAACTTGTGTTTAACCGATCTGTCGCCGTTCTTTTTCCTCCGGCATCTTTAAGTTTTCTGTAGGAACTTTGTTTAGCCAATCACAAAACCAGAAACAATCAGCCACTAGGATTCGTAGGCAGAAACGGCTAAACAAGCTCGAGAGAGGAAAAATACAGTTTTCGCTTCCAAATTTTGTGGTCTGTAGTTCCACATTGGCACACGCGACTTTAAAATTTACGAGAGATAAATTTTTGCGGCACACTCGAGGTTTGGCATTGGTGTGACGCCATATTTAGCGGCTATTCATTAATGTAAGTTTGCTTTAAATTGCAGATTTTTTGTATTTACTGTAAATCTATTATTTAATAATTGATTTAGCTACAAAATTACTTATTTTATATAACTTTCACAATAACATACATTATAAAAGCCCCTTAAACAAAAAAAACCTGCATAATAAAATCCATTTGTTTAAGACTAAGGGGTTTAAATCCACTTTAAGGGAAAATTAAGGGATCTCTTCACAAATTAATGGTCACTTAATTCAGATTCAGGGGGTTGACTTATTTTCAGGGTTAAGTTAAAATAAATTAAGGTAGATTCAAGCACGTTTTAAGTATATTGTGTTTCGTATGCGGTCTATACACGGGTAATGTCAGTATTTTACATTTCAGCTCTGCGAGGGTTCCTGTACACTGAAAGGTACATATACAGGTATTGCCTTTACATTTTCTTTAAGGCGAGTGAATGTAAAATGAAATTCAAGTGTTTTGGTGGGGCTTCTTTTGGGTTTACACGTTAAAAATAGGCATTTTGGACATTTTTTACCACATAATTTTAAGTTATTTTTTTACACAGGATGGGGTCTGCCCTCTGCTGGTGGTGGTATAAAATACATCAGATGTGCAACTGTTGTTTTCTGTTATCACTCACAATTTTAACCAAGTTTCGCATGATTGTAGATGCCTGCTTAAAAGAGATTTCATGCTCATCTGTTAATTGATACAGAGTGGAACATTTCTTTTCTTTGCCAATGGCCATAGCACATTCTGTGAAATAAATGTTTGTGAACAGGACAGAAAGAACCAGTATTTTCTCCTATACACTACTGTTGGATCTAGTTTCATCTTCAAAGGGGATTGTAGCTGAAGTTTCTCTTTTAAAAACAAGCATTGGGAGCAAAGCCACATCACCTAGAGAAATGTTGGAATTTATCTAAGCATATTGCGTGTTTGTGGGTGTGTGTGTGTGTGTGTGTGTGTGTGTGTGTGTGTGCGTGCGCATGTGTGTTTATTTGAAAAACACAGTCTAGATAAGAGTGTGAATAGGGGCTCAACCAGGAACTGTGTTGTCAGAGTGAGTCTTTCTGTTTCTTCTATCAGTGATTCATCCTTCAGCATATGCAGTACAATAATTAATTTCACATACAGTCAATATGCAAACAGAAGCTGCCCATAGACATTCAAGTCATTCAAAGTCGTTTCATGTGAAATTGATTTCTTTAAAGTGGTTCTGCTGGGATTAGAGGGTTGTGATGCCTATAACACAAACATAGCCTTTGTTAATGTGTTATACAAAACCACCAGTGAACCTACACTCTTTAGTATGTTTTATATGTAATGTTGACAGTGATAATTTATTGGTAAATCTAAAGATAGGTTATCTTTAAATTATTTGTGAAAAATAGGTTTTAGGCAAAAACACTCATAAAAACATATTGTTCCTATCACAGCCCCTTTAAACAGTTGATTCAGTAAGGGTCTGTGGATTGGGGCATATCACATCAAACCGTTCTTAGACTTTATATTGAATTACATATGTAGAACAGGAAAGAACTGGGAGTTGCAGGGAGGGAGAGGAATGGGCAAGGCAGCAGAGAGAGCCTCTTGCTGGCCATGGAGTATGAGGGAGGAGTTTAGCTGGAAGCACGGAGAGACTGGCCATCACTCCCGACCCGCGAAATGGAAGGGGTGGTGGTTCAGGGTCGAAACGCCCAAGGAAATTTTGACACCCCCTGGTGACATAATCTCTTGGCCAAAAGCTTCTGTCACTTCCTGAGTGACTCTAGGAAGATTGAGTAATGAAATATATCCTTTTTTGTTTTACATTGACTTTGTTTGTTATTTATAGACTAGTCAAACATTTGGTTTAAAATGTTAGTTGACATCACTTATCAATTACGCTTCATGTTCTTGCTGTATTTCCATTTGAAATGTGTGTTTCAATTGATTTCAGTTGTATTTAGTGTAATAAAAAATATTTGTGACTGATTTGTAATTACACTGACTAATTCACAATAATTAATGGAAATACACATTTCAAGTTGCATTAACTGAAAATACTTGTTTCTCCATTATTTTAGCATAATACAATTAACATGTACATACATCTAACTAACCCAAATTCTACAAACATTTGACTTTTGACTTGATGTTAACCTAAAAATTGTAAGACAATTAATAATTATGACTTAACTCATTAATAACAGGTTTACAGACATCAGAAAAATTCCCTCAAAAAACTATGGGACTGACCAGTAAAGAATGTTCCACTTTTTGGGCCAGTTAAGAATTCCGGCTGCTGCTGTTCATATCAGTTAAGAAAATAGACCCATTCTAATGTCGGTATTTATCCAAGGTGGTATTCTTCAGGACAATATTTTTTTCTCCACACTTTATGGATTTACAGCTCAATCTATCTTTGAGACAGTGTTCCAAACTTTACAGGTTTTGTGCACTTTTTAATAGAATGTAAACTGGCCTTTGTGTTATTAGAAGTAAAACTTACCAGCACTTTTCTCCACTTAGTAGTTAAGTCTGATCTTAAATGCACAGGTAAGACCAGACTCTGTTGACAGATTTTGACATGATGCTGTAGCTTTATTCCTGCTTTACTCACTTTTTGAATGCCTCTTTAGTCATCATGTTTACTTCCAGTTGAAAATGTCAAATTTAGAATCAACACTCGATGTTTGATAGTGGTCTGGAACATGATGGACTAATGGCACACAGCTGCCCAGAAATGCTGGAGCATCCTATTGTCCAATTACTTTTGCTTCCCAAAATGTCTGGAATGTGTGAAAGTGTTGTAATTCCTTCACATTTGACCACAAACTACAGACCCTGGAATTAGCTATGTTAAAAAACGGAGCAGGAAGAAAACCATCCTTTTTAATGTGTCACACAGATGAGATTAAAGGATGATCCTGTTGGGAACAATTTGGAAAGGATTTGGGGATTTAGTTAGGCCTATATATAAGTATATTTATTTATACCTAAGATGTGTGTTAATCTTGATTTCCTTATTGATCGAAACCACTTCTAAATAAAATTCAACCAAAGTGAGCAGTGGATATAAACATGGTAAACATGTATTTCCTATAAATAAATAAATAATAATATTCCTCAGCTGACATTTTGAAAATCACTACTAAACTTTGTCATTCTTGTTTGGGTTGTTGGTCTGCTTTTACTGTTTCAGCAAAGATCTCTGGCAGTCCAGGCAAAATAGGATTCTTGTCCTATTCAAAGCTTACGAATATACATACATTTAAATCAGTACTTCTTATTCATGCTACTGATGAACTTTGCACAGTTTCTACCATTCCTTGCCCCAAAACACTTCAACTAGGCTACATTATTAGTCGATTTACTGCATCAGGTATGTTGAATAAAGAAATACTTGAAAGCATGCAGGGTTGTGGGTCTTTAAGTGGTATATTAGTAGCTAGTAGACCATGAATACAAAGGCGCACAAATGGCCCAATTTTTGGGCAGGTATGATGGCCTTCCCCCTCCCCACATCTGTTAGCTGACACAGTAAAATTGGCCGTTAGCATTCTCATCTAAGTGTGATGGACTTTCCAGTGAAGGTGCATTAGCAGTATTTCTTTGCTTCAGGTGTGTTAGAGAAAGTATGTAATAGTTTTTACACTCCCATAGAGAAATTTTAATGACCTCCACACACACACACACAATGTTTTTAAGGATTTATTACAAATATCATGTAATTGCTTTTTTAGTTTTTTTATTATATTTTTGACATGAATGTATGTATAATTGACTTACTGTAAAACAGCTTGTAAATAACAAAACATTCTTCAGTGTGGTAACATATTTTTTTTTGTCTTTAATTAGCTGAGAAAAATTTTCAAAACAGACTTTGGGCAAAGGAGATCGTAGCAAGTTTGCCAAATTCCTAAAACAAACAGCAATGACCTCCAAAGCTTATTCTAGACAATTTTAGCTTCAAACTTAACCAGGTTGGCAGATCAGCTTTTAATAAAAGCCAGATGTCAAAGCAGGTGCTTTTCCATTAAATAAGGTGCTTCTCTAACCCTCTTATGAAAATCAGCCTGAGAGCATGTCACAGAAATCGCCTGCCAATCTCATTACTATGTTTCTGTGCCAGACTCTGACAAAGACCACACACACCCTTAAGCCAAATTTATGTTATGGGTTTGAATTATTACGTCACCTGTAATAAATGAATGTGATTTGAATGTAAGGACATGTGTAGCCTTTTGGAAAGTGTAGAGTTCCACTGGGAGGCCTGCAATATTATATAAAGTAAAATAGATTAAAAGTAGTTCTAATAAAACATTTAAAAGAGAGTCTATGTGTTAAATCTTACACTAAGTAAAATAATCCTAGAAAGGGTTTTCTTTTTTGACTGGGATTAAACCTAAACGTGGACCATGTTTTTCTTTCTAAAATGACTCTCAAATGAAAAAAAAAATCATTGTTTGTGTGACTAAAGGCTCTCTGTTCACATACTTTTAGGCCTATCATATAACAATACATTATAGTAATTGCATTGCTTATTTACAGTAGGAACCAACTTCTATTACATTAATTTTTTAATTCCCAGACCAGAACCAGAATGTACAGCAGCTGGGGCTTAAATGTCTTGGTCAGCTGTGTTGTGAAGTATTAGTGCCTCATAATGCTCCTCGCCTTCACAGCTCAACTGACAGCGGCAGCTTTTGAGAGTCCCTCACGTGTGCGCTTGTCTATCCATGGCTCTTTAGAGGACACCACTTTAGAAGATTAGGAGAGGGGTCAGGAGAGGGTACAGTGGGAGAAGGAGGGGTGGGTTTAGGGTGCAAGACTTTGAAAGAAAAATTGTGGGAGGGTTCAAGAGGGAGAAGGAGAAGAGGAAGAGAGGCCACAACGAGAAAAGAGTGAGTGTGACAGAGAGCGTTTGTGAGCATCCAGACCACAGCACTAAAGAGGGTTACTTAAGGAGAGCACTGAAGGGGGTTACTTAAAGAAAAGTTGGGGCAATAAGTCAGTTTGAAATTATATGGTCAGTAGTAATCTTAATATTTTATTACACATCCTAGTGTGAGGGTGTGCTTGGTGCTTGTGTAGGTGATGATGGCTCAGCAGGTGAGCAGCTCTCCGTTTCTGAAGCCTTTTTATTTAAAAACACCTCTTGGGGTGTCCAGCCCTCTCCGGCAGCGGCGGCACACGCTGCCCGCCAGCGAGTTCCGCAATCTCACGCCACAGGATGCCATCAGTGTATTCGAGATCGAGAGGGAAGGTAAGAGATTCACACTCTTATATATATATATTTTGTGGGGCCACAAAATGTTAATCTGAAAATGAACTTGTCATCTACTTATCATCTCTATTTATTTCTTTATATTGTTAAGAAAAAGGTGGCTCACCTACTTTGATTTGTAAAATGAATGCTAAGTGTCAAGACTGTGGTAAAATCAATAATATGAATGTTTACTCCCTCTCTCTCT
>JBBKCR010000134.1:6245340-6259812 GCA_037577295.1 Ladigesia roloffi | reverse complement strand
GTGGCTGCAGGAGGTCGGCTTCAAACAAACGATGAACGCACATAGATGTGGTGCAGATTATGCCATGAAAATCCCCCATTAGCAGACAAAAACAGCTTTTACAGGCACTAAAAACTGTGTTCCTACTGTGAGTTGGGTTAAGAATTAAGTACATTAAAAAAATGTGCGGACCAAGCAACAACCATAGGTTCTCCCCTGAGAACCAACCCAAAAATATTATGTTCACCCCTGCCTTACTCAATTTCTTATATTTCAAAATGAGCACTTCACCATATACTGAATAATTCAACCCTACTGACAGTGTGCTTACTCCGCTGGAGTACAGAAACTGTGTCAGCGCAATATTTATAGCTGTACTGAATGAACCACAAAAAAACAGATTTAGAGTCATGTACCCTACAGACTGCAAACTGACAACTGCTTTCAGTTGCAAGTTTTGTGTTTAGGTCAGTTAAAATATTCCTTTTTTTGTGCCTGATTCTTCAGAGAACATTAGAATTCATCCTGCTGGTGCTGTTGACAGTCACATCCTCAGTACAAACAAGAGAGTTCATTCGACTTGCAGCAAAACATTTCAATACCCATGTTCACAGATGAAGCAGGCATTTTTTCTGCACATTTTGTCTGCAGTCTTTCCTGTTCATAAGACTTCATTTCTGAGCTGTACAGATTTGAATATACCTCTCAACAATCAGGAGCCTGCCCTTTTCTTCTCTTATATATTCCTCTGGTAGTCTCTAACACATCCTTACCTTCAACCTGGAGAATGAACGCTGAGCAGACAGTCTGCACTTTACTATAATGATCAATGTTTCATTGCAAAGCCACTGCACTGGAATAGAGCCCCAACACTGAGAACTGTGCCACTGAAAATAAGTAATCCACCCTGTAAGGTATTATTCCTCTTTTGACAACTAATCTCATTTCTATGAGTGCTCCTGTTGTCTTGGTTTAGTTCCTGTTACTCTAATACCAGCAACAACCGAACTGACCCCTCAAATGTATCATTTGGTTAATCTCCAACATCATAATGAAAGGCATTACTTCATTGTTATGAAGACATTACACAAAAAGCAGCACCAATTATAAGAGCACAAGTGTAAGCATGGCGAGACACCTGGACAAGGGATATGCCTGTGTGTGTGTGTGTGTGTGTGTGTGTGTGTGTGTGTGTGCGTGTGGCACAGGCACGTGCAGGAGGGTTAATCTATGGAGGCTGCTTAAGAAAGGGAAAGATACAAACAGCGAAGCTCTGAGGAGCTCTGGACCCTGCACTTAGTTTAATTGCCATTTAGACAGAGAACGCTCGGTAAAAGCACCACACCTCTTCAGAGAATAAGAGTCAGCTGAATTAACACAGATTAGCCGATCAAACGTGCCTCTGTGTTTCAGCTGTTTACGCTGCACTGTCTGCACACTCAACATCTACAAAAAAGTCTAAAACAAATCTTCTTAAAAGGATTTACAAGGACTATTAAATTAAATTGAATTAATCCACTGACAAATCTTGATTATGGTTTAGGACACTGCATGACAGCTACATAGAAATTCCAGACACGTTTTATTATCCAAAAGCCCACTATACTGATGATCACCACTGTGACGTTTGCCCATTTTACAGACAACAGGGTAACACTTTACTATAATGGCTTTTACTTCATAATTAACAAATCATGTATAAACAACTACCGATATATACAGAGGTAATCATCTTTATATGAATATTATAGGACACATATAACCTTAGTGCATAATTACCTGATTGTTAACCACATAGGGATTTAGTTATTAACTGGTTATTTTTAAATATGTCTTCCGAGAGTATGCTTATATTTACTTGGAGAAGGAAAACTCATTTTTAATTTTTCTCATTTTATATTTTATAGGCAGTCCAGCAATTCATGCGATTGTTCCCTTGGACTTTATAAAGCAGCCAGTCTCCCAAGGTAGCATGGATTTATGGCCGTGGCATTGAATCCCAAGAGTGTGCACAAGGGTATGATTCGACCGAACACACTACCGGGTTAAAGTCATGTAGTATAATCAATCAGCATTCATATTTTAGCTAATTATTTTTTCGGATTACTTGATCTAAATGAACATGTGTGTGCAATTTGCATGTGGACTGGCACAGTGCCTGCTGGTGATCTATCAGTTTGTATAAACATGTCTGGTTTTGTGTCTAGGTGGAGAAGCTGGGGACATTTGATTATTTGCAAAACTGTATAAAGGTAAGGTCATAAACCAATCCAGATTATTTGCAGAATGTTACCTGGATATATCTGACGCCACCTCAGGTACTTACCCAGCGTGCAGGAAGAGAGACAACCAGAGCCGATAGAACTGGTCAGGAATTTCTGGGTTGAGGAAAGGAAGAAGGCCACATACATCATACATGCAGTGCACCTGGAGTAGGACAGAGCGAGACAGAGAGATACAGAGAGAGACAAAGAGAGACAGAGAAAGACAGACAGAGAGAGAGAGACAGAGAAAGACAGACAGAGAGAGAGAGAGAGAGAGAGACAGAGAAAGACAGACAGAGAGAGACAGAGAGAGACAGAGAGAGAGAGAGAGAGAAAGAGAAAGAATGAGAAAGAAAAAAGTGAGAGAGAAAGAAAGGAAAAATGAGAGAGAAAAAAGTGAGAGAGAGAAAGAGAGAAAGACAGAGAGAGAGAGGGAGAAGACAGAGAGTTACATAGAGAGAATGAGAGAGAGAGAGAAAGAATGAGAGTGGGAGAGAGAGAGTGAGAGAGAGAGAGAGAGAGAGAGAGAGAGAGAGAGAGCATGTTTTTAGCCATGGTGCTAAAACCACCCAACATTCAAATACAATTTTTATCCCACAAAGGTCATACAGGCCAGCCACCTTTCACAACACAACAGGCTGCTACAGACGTCTGAGCCAACACTCTACCCTCTCAGACAAAAAGGGGATTTTGCCGAACCCAGACTAGATTAGCATGGCAACCTTCACAGCTATTAGAGCACTTAGACCGCAGCAGAAATCTTTGGCCAAGGCCTAATAACCAAGTCATTAACCTAGAAATGAGGGAGATATGTGGGCAGCAGTAGGGTGAATTGTCTGGGTGTATGCACAGCCCCGGTTGTTATTTGGTTGTTTTCTTTGGGATTGTTCACCCTCTGAGTTAAAAACCCTATTGTTACAATATGATTATTACAATAGTGAGGATTAAACAAATAGTTTAGATTATGTTCAAAATGACAGTGCAAGAGCTATTTATGGAAATGGTATGTAATTGTACTGGTGTTCACTACTCTGAGTACATGATTCACATTTTCTGTGATTCTATAAATACACCACACTTTATCCAGCACACTTCATACTTCTGGCTAGATTCGTGAAATTATCTATTGTTTCCTCCCCACCAATATCTACAGCATCTTAGTCTGATCTATTCCTCTACCCTGTGTGAGAGGGGATCTCTAATTAGTACTACAACACAACACAGGACAGTTGTCTTACTTGGGAACACAGTGTGGCCTCTTCATGGAAATAACCTTTCATGAAGTCACAGTACTCTCTTGAAGTGATCTCACACCTGCACAGGATGAACAGCAAAGTGAGTGTTCAGACTTTCAGATTTATACTTTAATATAGATCACAATTATTGCCAAAAACAATGTTATTATATATGTTTGCACATATGTAGTTGTGTCTGTGTGTGATCACCCTCACCTCCCTTTGGTTCCAATACAGCACGGCCGGCCAGTAATTGTGCAATCGATATGAGGCAAGTTGGTGTGGTTTCCTGTGTCATATCTGGTGCAGATCTACAAGAAACACCAAACCGATTAGTGACTCACCAACATGTGAAAACCCATTTATTTCTGACCTCCAGCCATCAGCACAACAGTATGCAACCCAAGGGGACAATAACAATTTTTACTACAAGACTTACTGGCCACTTGGTGATATCATCGGGCCATTCATGAGGTGCTACAGAGGCTGGCTCAAGACATGTCCTGCACAAAGCCAAGCACACACATTTTACAACATGTAAAACTAAAATGATGGTTCAACATGGCAAACATTGGCTTGGACAGATGCTTATCTCACCTGGGGTCCTGATGACAGACAGAGCCGTACTGACGACGCTTGCTGTCCAGCATGGGGGTGCTGGAGTGCTGCGGCCACTTCACCCACTCAGCCAGTGTGCTCTGTGTTGTTGAAGGGGATACAAAATTAACCAGTATATTAATTTTAATTCAGTAACTGCATTAACTATTTGCATGCAGTATTGTACATTTATTGTCTATTCCATTCTATTAAATTCTATAATAATTTCCTGGTCTTCTAAATCAGGCTCATGCACAGACATTTTGAGGCACAGGAACTCAAGGGAAAACAGACAACATGTAAACAAAAACAAAATTTTTAAATGAAAGCATATGGCAGACTTCCTAATCCAATTTTTTAGCCTTGCTCTAAAAATGCTCTGGGCTTGTCGCAGTATTCAGATGTTTCTTCTGCAAATGTCTTATTAATTTGGACGGCCTCATGCATTCATTAGCAAGAACTTTGGTGGAGATAATTCACAGGGGCTGGGTCAGGGACAATTTGCTTCAAGAAAATGGAGTAAAACCATAGCTCATTTAACTATCTTGGTATTTCCCGGTATTTTGTGTTTCCAGTATTGTTAGCGCTGCGACCTGAAATGTTTGGAGCTTCCTCACCTGGGTTCAGTATGCTTGGGTCATTACTATTAGCTGCTGAAGGTGAATCAGTGAGACTCTGTATTTTTGTGGAAGATGAATTACACATTTGTCCATTTTTGGTCAGCCAGGGGATAAAATTACCTAAGGTAACATGATCGTTCTCCTGAATGCCCACTGGTAAATATTTTTTTTATATATGGCACAACCCCCACAGAGCTCGCTGAGGCCCCCCTGTGGGGACATGCTGCCCAAGGAGATAGGAAGTGGATCGCCTCTAGGCTCATGCAGACAAGAACTATATCACTTATATCTTATAATGGATCTTTTATTATGACTTGATTATGATTATGACAAAATGGGGGTGCTCAAGGGCAACAAAGGTCATGGAATCTAAGCTGACACACTAGCTCGGTTCTTGTGGTTGAGATTAAATGGATCACGTATAAAAAAATATAATAAGTATACACAATGGCTAAGAGGGCACTGAAGCAGGCAGAGGCCAAAAGGGTAGGGGGTGGAACCTAGACTTGCAAGCCTATGTTATTGTTGAAAGGATCAACTACTCACCGAGCACTCCTCCTCAGAAGTCTGCAGGCAGCCTGAACGGTCATTGCGCACACAACAGGCTGAGTTCCGCTCTGTCTCACGTTTCTTTCTGATCAAATCATAAACCTCCTCGTCCCGTCTCATACAAGGTGAGAATTTGGCTCCAAGGTGGATCAATGCCTCCTGTTGATGTGAAAATTAAACATGATGTAGTTTGGACAAAAACTGAAAACTTAATTATTATATAATTACATATATTATATCAGCATTAAATTGTTATTATACATTTTAAAGATGTCTATATAGTGTTTAGAATGACTTTTTACACATAACTAATTACTAACACTTGTTTATATAATAATGGTTAACGTACCGAACTTGGCCCAATCCAAAAGTTCTCTTGCTGAACAAACTTGACATTCTCATAGACACCTTTATTTCTTAGAACCTTAAATGAAAAAAAAAAACACCAGATGGTCACAAAATGTCGAATAAATGCAAATATTCAGAAAGTTTGGGAACAGAACTGAACTCACAGAATCAACAGTCTCATGCTGGGAGAAGCCCACTGGTGCTATACCGTAAATACACACAGCCAGGATAGTGATGAGGAGGTGAACAAATGTGATCCAGTAGGTAAAGAAAGGCCTGTAGGGAAGAAGTAGAGGGATGCATAAGAAGATTTTCAATGAGCCATTTCTATTTTGGGTTTACATTAAAAATCTTCACAGAAACTTGAGGAAAGCAAGCAGGGGAGCATGCAAACTGCCCACATTTTACATTAACACATAAGAACCTACATTAAGTCACCTATTGTTTTAGTTACAATTATATTACAAACACTTACCGATGATCATCCATGTCTTCTATCTGCCGTTTCACATAGCTGTCGATGCGTTTGCGATATGTCCGATTGGTCAGTTTCCCCACCATGCCGAGACCATAGGGCCTTTTCTCTCGTGCAAAGAGCTTCTTCACTGGCACAGCGATCCTCTGCCCTCTCCGCTGACCGTTCACACTGACCACTTCCTGCTTCAGCCGGACCTTGGGTGGTGCAGGTGTTCCCTCCTTGGCCTTTCTCCAGCCTCTCTCTAGTGGCCTATCACAGCATACAAATACATTCATCAGAGCTTTAAAGACTTGTTCTTTAAAGGCACGGTCAAAGAGCTTTTGTCCATTTTTATAGATTAGAGTATACCACAGAGTATCAGAAAGCACATGTGTGATTGATCTAGTGGTTAACACATCACACTACGCCAAGAGTCTTCCAATACTACATTCACCTACATCTGTGAAATGCAAAAACTGTACGTCATTTTGAATACAATTTTATACCAAATGATGTAAATATCTGAAATTATTTATCAGCACCAAACTAGCTGGTGGTTATAACTAGCATGGCTAAGCTAAAGAAGTCTCATATCTCCATGGCTACATTTACCAAGCACAGCATGTTTTGGCTGATTGAATACATTTGATGTAATATGGAAACTTCCTTTCACATTAAGCTTTTCATGTGAATAAGATTGTGCTTGTTCAGTTCACATGGAATCAGTGTGAGGCTCACAGCATCAGATGACTCCTTTCTAGTTCGCTCTTGTCCAGTGCACTCCCTGTCAAGTCTGACTCATCTAGCTGCTTGCTGTCCACATCCTTGGTGGTAGAATCAGATGGAGACTCAAACACCTCATCGTGGAAGGTTGACATCTCCTCCTGCATTAGCACATCCTGAGCACAAAAACACAGATCAGATATATAGGTTAGCGTGATCTCCACTGGCAGTACATTGTGAATGTTTCCCACATTTAATGACCACTCACTCTCGCAAAGAAGGATGTGTCCAGCTCATCAGGGAAGTCCACAACATCCTCCTCGATAAAGCTAGCTGGGGTGAAGCTGCGTCTGTGAGCCCTCCGCAGGGTACTCTCTCTTATGGAGCGCCCCTGCAAAACCACAGTTACACCCAGGTAAGTTTTGCATTTCAGTAAAACATGGTTGACCTACTGTAGTGTAAGAAATTGTTATTATTGTCAGGTATGTAAACAAAAGATTAGTCAAGAAATGTTCAGTGTTTGAACTTTACTCTTTTAGGTGTGCACTTAAGTTTTGAGGCTAATGTGGCTGAGCTAACCACCTATTATCATTATATTTATGAATATCTTCCAGGATTTCATTTACACAGCTGTGGAAAAGTATTAGGCACCAAGATTGAAGAAATAATCTGAGATGTTAGAATAACCAAATGCTTGTTGTTACCATGAAACACCTGGTTTTGTTAATGTTTCATTAGATGAATCCATAGTTGCACCTGTTAGCACTAGTTTTAGCTTACAGGCAGCTTCCCGAAGCTTTCTGATTTTATTTATACAACACAAAAGCCATATTTAAAAAATAAAAAAACTGGCCTCTTTACAACTGCTAGTGCCTTAAAAAAAGGATGCCTTCAGCAATGTGGCAACTCACATGCATTCATTTTTTAGGATATTGTGGGGAAAAAAGGAATCAGAGCTGCCTCATTTAGTTTCAATATTACAAGGGACTTTTGACAAAATATAAGAGTGCTCCATTCAAAAGCAAATTCAATGTTTCATGTGTCCTTATGGAACACAACGAACTTAGATTGCTCCAGAGTGTGTGGGAGCAAGCTGGAAGTTCACAATTCTGTCTGACCTTAGGATTGATCAGGCTCTCTCTGTTGCTCTATCATAATCATTTCCAGAGAGCCTTGGGGAATATTTGCCTGTTGAAACTCCACTGTCCATAGTCAGGGGTTATTTTGATTTTGCACATTTGACTCTGACTAATGTCTCTGACTCTGGCAATGATTTCCTACTGGCAAATCAAAAGCTGCGCTTGAATAGTGGTGCTCTTAGTAACTCACACTTCATACCTTGCATTATGGATTGCCTTTCAATTGCCCTCACGTCAAATCCTCACCAAACTAATCATACATAGTAGCTCATGGATGACAATAATTAATCTTAATCAGGGCAATCTTGGCATTTGCTAAGAGCCTCAATTTAGAAGAAGTGGCAAAATGTTCCAGAATATTCTCCCCTATCAGGTATAAGCAGATGAAAGGGAAATATGAAAGGCATTGCTTAGGCCACCTCTAAACCTTCCCCATCTCTCGCTAAAATATGCTTCTCAAGCACTGTAAGTAGAAAAAACACAGGGAAAACCGAAATATGTAAGACACCATGCCTTGTCCCTGTCCCCAAAAAGATCAACCCCCAGTGACTACAGACCAGTGGCTCTGACTTCACACGTCATGAAGATGCTAGAGAAACATCCTGAAACATCTGTGTCTGCTGGTGGAGCCTTGGCTGGACCCCCTACAGTTCGCTTACCGACCCCGTATCGGAGTGGAGGACGCCATCATCTACCTGCTGGATCGGGCTTATTTGCATCTGGACATTGTTGGGAACACTGTGAGGGTCATGTTCTTTGACTTCTCCAGTGCTTTTAACACAATCAGACCATCACTGCGAGGGGATAAGCTCATGGAAATGCAGGTGGACACCCCACTGGTTGCATCCTGAGCAGCATGGGTGCACCACAGGGGACTGTCCTATCACCCTTCCACCCTCTACACGTCCGACTTCACGTACAGGTTCTCTGATGACTCTGCCATTGTGGCCTGTATCAGGGACGGAAATGAGGAGGAATACTGGAAAGTGGTGAGCAGCTTTGCTGAGTGGTGTGAACGGAACCACCTACAGTTAAACATCCCTAACATAAAGGAAATGGCTGTGGAGGAAGCTGGCTCCTCCTACCACCTCTGTCACCATCAGAGGGACGGACGTGAAGGTAGTGGAGGACTACAGGTATCTGGGGGTACACATAGACAGGAAGCTGGACTGGTCCAAGAACACAGACACTGTCTTCAAGAAAGGGCAGAGCCGGCTCTTCCTACTGCGTAGACTCAGGGCTTTCAATGTATGTAGGAAAATGCTGACTATGTTCTAACACTCTGTGGTAGAGAGTGCCGTGTTTTTTGCAGTGGTGTGCTGGGGGAGTGCAGTGAGGACAACTGACGCCAACAGGCTGAACAAGCTGATAAAAAAGGCGGGTTCGGTCCTGGGGGTCAGACAGGAGACCCTGATGGAGGTGTCTGAGAGGAGAATGCTGAAAAAACTCCTCAGTATCATGGACAACCCCTCTCAACCAACACATGCCTCCATCATGGGCCATCAAAGCACACACAGCAAAAGACTCATTGCCTCAAAATGTGGAACTGAATGCCACAGGAAATCCTTCCTACCCATGGCTGTACAACTCTTCCTCATTCTGTAGGTTCTGTTGGTTTCTCACCCTGGGCAATATTACTCATCTACTCTTACCTACTCACCTGTATGTTATTGAATGTGTCATCCCCAATCCCATGCTGCTAACTCTCCTTGTACTCAGGGTGCAAACACTGTCACTTTCAGAACACCTGGACCATACACTGTCACTTTTTAAACTAATTGCACTAATAGTGATATTTTATTACTGATGCCTTAGTTATATTGTCACTTTGTTAGTTAATCTGATATTGTATTCACACAATTCTATTCTTTTGAACTCTTATTTACTCCTGTCCTCTTGTTGCATTATATATATATGTGTATATATATATTACAAAGTTTTTTTTTTATCTTATCTTAATATGCTCATGCTGCAGCGTTGTGTGTAGAAAACATGTAAATCAGATGCCTTAATCTCAAGAGTGAAATTTTAACCATATCCTAAATTATGCTTTGCCTTTCACGTCATATGTTGCATAAATGTGACAAAATTAACAAAGAAAGCCATACGTTTAAAAATATACATTTAAACAGACAGGTTATTGTTGCTTTGTGTTACTGTTGCTTCTGAATATACATGGATGACTATTTGATGATGGTTTTTTTTTATATTTTTAACAGTGTCCTTAGCTTCTGTTTTTCTCCTATTGGTTTGCAGGACTAAAGCTGGGCAAAATTATGTTTTGCCTGGAGCAGTAAAGCATCATGTGCTGGTTCTGGCCTTAATACTAATGTCTGAATAATAAACCATTAGTTAACATACTGTTTTGAGCTCACCTTCACCAGAGCAGCCGCTGCCCTGAAGCTCATCTTGGCCACAGACTCACGCTTGCGTCGCCGCGGTATCCTGTTGAGGCCGGATCGGGAGCTGGTGAAGGAGCACAGGGAGGCAGCACCGGGTGTAATAGGTGTGTGGGGAACGCTGTAGCCGTCCACTTCCTCCACCATGCGGAAAGCACGGCCACGTGCCAGAGGGTCCACAATCTAACCAGATTTAAACCAATTAGGATACAATACCTAACAAGTACATAAGATTTGGACTTTCTTTATAATTCCATGTATTTCTTTGTAGCTTTCATGTCTCTACTGTTGTAAAAAGGCTAAATATAGCAAAAATGAGAAAAGTGTTGATTGGTATTACACAAACATAATACCCATGCTGAAGATGTACCTTCGGTATCCCATGTTGAGATGAGGGCACATATAGAGGAGGTGGCGTCTCTGTGCTGGTCAGGGAGATGTTATCCTGGCTAGGCAGCTCCATCTCCCGGATCACCTGTGGTTTCAGCTTCCCATAGCGCAGGCTGCAGTGGCGCAGGCTCTTCCTCTGCCACTTTTGAGTGGCGTCGCCATCCTTACTGACCCCAAACCAGTCCGCTGTGCCCCTGGCAGCAAGCAAGACAGTCAGCTCAGGCTCAGTTCACTGATCCCAGCAATGCCAGAGACTACATCCATTCTCCCTCATCCCATTGTGCTCCACAGGTCTGGTTTGTTGGTCAGTTTAATCCACAGCATGTGGCTTTCTGCTACAGCAAGTGAACACACAGGAGAGGTGGAAGGAAGGAGAAGTTCTTTCCATGCATGCACAGCGATAACAGAGTATCTGGAAAATTCAGTGAACTAATAAAGCGTATTCCGAGAAAAGAGAAAAAGAACTGAAAAGAAGATCATCTGTTGTTTTGAAGGAAATTGGGACTTGCCCAGACATGCCTCTGGACACAGAGGTTGAAAGTGCCTTCTTGTTGTACATACTCACACACACACACATACACACACACAGAAAGGTCTTTTGCCACACCCCCTCACTGGAGCTGCTTGGCTCTAAGCCACTACCAAAAACAAAAGCAAACATTTGATTTCTTCTTAACTTCTTCTCCCTTGCTGGTAATAGACCATGCACATTTTGGTCTGAGATCTGATTATGTTCAAGCTCTCACAGTCTCAAATGTGATTACCATTTTCAAGTGCAGACACTCAGCTCACTTAATGTGCACAGAAGAAACTTTACACTGCATCAAGAGCCTCTGAAGGATTGCAGTATAACGGAACACACATAGATCAAGATGGAATAAAAAGATTTTGGTGGTATGTTCTGCTTCCAGGGTGGAGTGGATTGCAGCGATTCCAGTGATACACAGCTTCATTCAGAGTTATGTCCCAAAATGATTTGTGTATGAGTCTGACTGTAATATCTGCTGTTTGACAGACTCAGTATGAGATGCTACAAATAGCTCGGATTTCTGTGAAACACCTGCAACATTGCAGAACACCTACACTGCTTTTCTTCTCTCTCACACATTCTCTCTTTCTTTCTTTCTCTCTCTGATATAGGCCGTTCTACATTGCAAACTGGGACGCAAAAGTATGAAAAAAACAAAGCCAGCAGGCAGAGGCATATGGTCAAGTTATGCAAAAAAGAATGAGTCCAATCTAGCAAGACATAAGAGAGATTCTGATCTAGCGATCTTGAGCAGAGGCACGCACCCCTGATAATTCATCTAATTCAGTCCAAAAGAATGGCAACAATGAGGGATGTCAAGTGTGAGCTATGCCAGTGCCTCCAATTCAGCTGAAGCAGCCCAAGTGAGCCTGCCTACGGCAATTACAACAACAAGCCCATAATAAGTCACTAACAAAAGCCTGGGGAATGGAATTATATCTGGCATGTTAACTACCCTTCAAAGAAACACACTTTATGTGAAATTAGTTTCATACAGTACTCTCTGTGATTCATTCAGGCATGCTAAATAAGGCCATCCTCACGTTACTACAATGTGACCTCTTCAGGGAAGACTGCAGTGAAATGTTTGTTACCGATTCATTACTGAATGGAACTACTAAAACCAATATGGTGTCCAAAATGGTCTTTTGGTCAATGCAGATTACACTAGAACATGAACAGCACTAGAACAGCACTATTACATGTATTTCCATTTCTACCAAAACACATAAAACATTTTGGGCATAGATATTCAGAGTGAGTCTCAGACTAACACATATATATTAATGTATTTTTTTCACATGACAGGCTGGAACACTGCTCCAGCCCAAAGTTCTGTACTGTACCAAATAATTACAAATAAGGTTAATCAAACAGAGCTCTGCTGTCATAGAGGCAGTCAAAGCAAGATGGCAGCAGATCCTGCTTTTTGCGGAGCAAAAATTGTTCCGAAAAACATCTAAAATATAAAGGCTGGGAAATATAATGAGCACCTTAATACACAAAGCACTTAACCAGTGTTTTAGTACTGGTGTATATTTACAGTCACACTATGTTAAATGGCTGAAAACAAACTATTAGGTGTCACGAGGCCTTAAAATGCACTTAATATTCTTGACACACAGTACACTATATATACCAGTATGCTGAAGATTTCTAGCCTCACATATATGAGTTAGGGGTGGGCAAGGTAGCAATTTTGAATATACATATTTGTTTTAATGACTCAATTTAGCTACAAGTATGCACGGCTGTCAGAACAATGACGGCAAGCAGGTTTTTACCACAAGTACTCTGGTGATTGCACACCAAAATCTCTAATCTCCCAAACCAGAAACAGGCAAAGAGTCAAACTAATCACCTTTCCAGCTGAGTGTGATATTTCCCAAAAATGGAAATAGTTATTCCAATTTTATCATGAGCAACAGGACTGCAAGAGCTCAGTGACCCAGCAAATGTTTTTTGTCATGATTAATTTTAACTCACTGCGGAAGTTACCAAATGTCAGCAGCAATATTTCCTACTGTTTCCTTACTAAGATACAATCTAATCTCTCTTCAAAGATTTCAGCTAGCAAAGCTGAGCTGAGAACCTCCTAAACTGCTCATGAAAATGACGTTACAACTACAGTAGGAGCTACATGAAGTGCTGAAAAGTCAGCTTTAAATTACATCATCAACCAATATCTTTTGCCCCACCACAGGGGTGGTGCTACCCAAGTGTGTATGCGGTTTAACACACTGTTGACCTAAAAAGTTACATCTTGCACACAATTTATATTTGAGATGTACAAATTTGTCATCTTTATTTGTTGTATCCTATTCGAGTAACCACGCCCCTCCCTAGACTGTGGCTGGTTGGTGTACCTGATCAGGGTTCTGGAGAGGGACTGGTGGTGCCTTCTGAAACTACGGCGCCCAGCACTGTGACCCTTAATGGGCACCGTGTTAATCCGTTCAAAATGGACCCTCCTGCTGCTGCAGATGGGGAGCAGGCACAGGATGGGGTTGAAACAGGTGGAAGAGGAAACAAAGAGAGGTAGGAGAGGAAGAGACAAAAACAGAAGAGGGAAAGAAGTGTGAGAAAACATCTGGAAGAGAGCAATAGAGCCATACAGTGAGGATACTGTGAGGTTAGCAAAGCCAGAGTAGTTGGCCGGTGGGGTTAATGAATCCAGTGTGAAGATCCTCTGATCACGGAACACAAATAATCACACAAAGCAAATGTAACGAAGACCATATGAAGCGGAACATGCATTAATCACCCAAGAATACAGGAAAAACATACACAAACTCTCAAATGTCCGCGAAACACACACACATGCACAAATATTTATCCACTCATAATTAAACTCACTCAAAATCATCACATAACATAAAACATGGAGGCACTCCGAACAACTATTGCTTATCTAATACGAAGCCATGCACTATCCAGGTTAATATAGGAATGGAGCCAAAACCGGAGGAATCTGATCTCCTCCATGATGGGCTATCACATGTACATCCCCATTTCAATTCCTTCAAACACAATGTGCAACAGAGCCTAGCAGTCATGATAACATGGTTATTATGAGACCTAGCACAATACATGCATGGCATGTAAGCAGTCCAAAAAAATCCATTGCAAGCTTATTAGCACAGTTTTGTCCTAGTTTCACAACAGCTTTTAGTTTTTGATTAATGGCACATATGTATACTAAAGCAGTGGTTCCCAACCCTGGCCATGGAGCACCCCTAGATC
>JBBKCR010000134.1:6225866-6238021 GCA_037577295.1 Ladigesia roloffi | reverse complement strand
CCATTGTGGTGATGTATAGAGCCAAAAATGTTAACATTGTGTCGATGTCCCAATATTTATGGACCTGACTGTATATGTGGTATGTTTATAATGCACATTAAGAGTATGACATACTGTTTGTGTGAAATATAGTTAGCATTATTAATTATTTAGCAATATTAGAAGTAAGCCCTGTTGGTAGTTATTTGGTAATTATATTACCATCAGTGAAAATGTTATGTATAAAATAATGTAATAGGCAATGACATAGTACTTAACAAAGAAGGGATTGTGATTATATCATTTAACATGATACTCGTTTGTCTTTTAATTTTCATTGTCTTCCAAGCCTAAACTGATTGAAAACACATATCCAGGTAAGCTGAGACTGTATTAACATACTTAGCCATCACTGATCATATAGTCCTTGTAAGTTAGTAAAATTATAACCATGAAATGAAGTTCCCACAGTAAGTTATCAGTTGCTGGCAGCATCAGAACATGAAGTGTGCTCACATCCCCAGCCAAAAAAATTTCAGTTCATCCATGAGGACATTTTTTTGTCTTGCACAGGAGGAATGCCGACTGATACCATCTTTCAGTCTTTCTGTGCTGTGATGACTGTGTGGGATTACAGGGGCAGACCCAGACAAAGCAGGGCCAGAGCAATGCTTTGAGAACGTTCACATTAGCTCAGGTGGCTTTATTCCCAGTCCTAATTTTTCAGCAAGGGCTTAGAAGAACCACCTCCCTGCAGTATCTGTCAGGTTCTATTCGCTTAGCCCAATGACTGCAACTCTTTTCCAGAACATCCTTCATATCAACACTTAGTCAAGAGCTGGGCTATGATCATGCGGCCTGAGCCTGACAAAGAGTTGGCGTCCTTGTCTGACGCATCGGTCAGGAGATTTGATCACACCCTGTGACAGGCCAATGAAAAAGCCTAGAGGAAGAGATGTGAAAGTCTTCCTTTCTGTTCTCTGAGTAAAAACAGACCACCAGCAGCGTTAAGCTTACACGCCAACTCTTCTCCATCATTCATCTAATTACTTCCCCTCATTAAACCCAGCCAGAGGGCTCGTGCTGCATGATTGTCTTGATACATGTCTGGCTGAGATGAGACGTCAGCCTGAGATCCACAGATTGCATTGTGGGATAGAGGCCTAATTGGTTTGCCCAGTTGTGTTATTTGATTCCAGCCCCAGCAGCGGGGACTTATCTCTGTTAGTTAATACTTTATCTCTCCTGAACTGGATTTATTGCCATGTCCTGGGGTAAAGCTTATCAGAGCCTTTACCCGGTGTCTTTACCTGAAACCTATCGCCATCACCTTCATCAAGCTCTGTTAGCATGTGCATGTCACAGCAGCATGTCCTCTGCTCAAACCCATTTCAGTTTGGAAATGAGGCTGGCTCACATTACCCTGGGAGACCAAGGTTGAACTTTGAAAAGCCAGCTGCCTGTTTCTCTGAATCCACATCCAGCACATACATGCTGGCCTTAGACATCAACCGCTGGTCTCACCCCAGGCAGGCTGGTTACAGAAGTCTCAGAATAGTGCCTGAACAAAGAAAACTGCCAGTGGGATAAAATGGCACTTAAGTGTACAATCATAAGTCATTTTCCTTTACACCATAAATCTCCTGTGCTCATCTGGCACCCTACTCTGAAGACACAGGGAGAATATCCTTGAACAGCAGAGACAGCCTTGCAGATGGGATGAGTGGATTGGATTGTACACATGGCCTCAATCCAAAATATCTAGTTTGCACCTTCTTTGAAGGTTTGACTTGAGATTTATGCTGACACTCAGAAAAAACAAAACTGCCATATTCGAAGGCCAGATCCAGACATACAATGGCTTAAGAAAAGTCACTTGTACAACACATTATGAGCCATGTTCAGAATGTCATAGATATAAAGCATTATTTGGGGCTGTAGTAAGGAAATCTACAAGACACATCAAGCAATCACAGATCACATATTGTTGTAACCATGATTCAGCCATATCTCAGCAGGCAGAGCTCTTGACATTTAAAGTTATGTTCAGTCTATAGCCGTGGAGACATTTGTTTAGGCTCTTAGATTAAGATCTGGAGAACTCCTACAGTTTCCATCAGTAACATGGTGGATGTGATTAGCTTCCTGAGTTGTTCCCCAGACTAAAGCATGACGCTTCATAATCCCTCCTGCTCTTAGATAAAGACTAATTATAAAAACACTGAAAACACAAAGGAAATATGGTCCTTTGGCAATGAGTAATTGATATTTACTTAACCTTTAATTTATCAGGAAATCCTGTTGAGATCTTTGCATCTTGTAAACTAGATCTGGTGGCAAATGATTACAGGGGAGCTTTAATCATGCCTTTAACATTCCCAGATTGCAGTTATAATGCCTGGTAGATTCAAAGGCACACATAGGTACCTTTAACTCCTATTTTCAGAGGACTGATGCTCTTTGTTTTAATTTAGACATTAGACAGAGGATAACACACGCGACAACAGGCAAGTCATAACCAAATAAAACAAGTCCCTAGATGGGTCATAGGTGACTGCCTACATATCGCAATAACAATAATAACAACGACAACTCCTTTGCAGCTGGAACAGGTGTGGCAAACAGTAGCATGTAGCAAAGCCACAATGTGAAAGCCACAATGTGTCTCTGCGTTGCCTTTATCATAGGTTTGAGTAAGTGGGGGTGGGGGTGTCTGGTTAACCCACTCCATTGTGTGTGTTTCAGCAAGCCCTGTGTTTCCTCCTCCTATCTCGCAGCAGTGAAGACAGATGCTCTCCATAGTGTGTTCTTAATGGAAACTTCCTGACTGACATTTTCCATCGCTTAAGCTTTTGCTTTATATAAAACACATTCACAGCAGTGTGACACAATTTTCTGAAGCAGTGTGACTACAAAATTCCAAACGCAAATAAAAAACACAGATGCAAATTTAGTTAAAAGTAAAGATGTCTTTCATTCACACAATTTCAGGCTGTTCATAGTCTCATCTGTGTGCAAGAAGTCTACTGAGCTCTAGTTACTGCACAGATTAGCTAGCTCTGGAAAAAAATGTTTACGCAAAGGAGCAAAATCTAGGACGAAAAACCAGAAGAGAAGAAAAACCTGAACTGTTTCTCTACACAGTATCTCAATCTGAAATTTTGTGTAGTGTGGATATCATAATCTACTACATAAAACAGCCCCTTCATTTTCCACTCTGATAGGATCCACCCTGAGACCTCATTTTAAATACTGACTGTGCTTTCCACGAAAAAAGTCATTGAGATACCCTGGAAGAAAACGAGGGTGTACTTGCGATACAGATTTAAACTTGGTCCTAAAAATTTTGGTTCAGTGTGTTAATGTAATGAAATTCTTACCAGACAAACTAGAATAATATTTCATCCAACTTGTGTCCAAACACTACATGCTACAAAACCTTAAATTCTCCTTAAAAATGATCTTCCCATACAGGAAATGAAGGAAAATTAAAGGTAAAAATGCACAGATTATGGCTAATTAATAGCCCAAACTAACAACATTTCTTGTCACTTTTTCAAATGCTCCTTAAATAGTACAACCTCCTGAATTAACTTCCATCCCTCCATCCATTTTCTACCCTTTTATCCCACTGGCTGGAGTCTATCCCAGCTGCGACGGGCAAAGGCGGGTTACACCCTGTAGAGTCGCACATCGCAGGGCCACACACTCACACTCACAGTCACACCTAGGGGCAATTTAGCATGCTCAATCAACCTATCCCCACTCAGGCATGTTTTTGGTGGAGCTCCCAGAGGAAACCCACATGGTCAAAGGAGAACACACACTCCACACAGAAAGACCCTGTGCCCAACCCGGGAGTCAAACCCAGGACCTTCTTGCTGTGAGGCAACAGCGCTAAACCACCGTGTTGCCCTGAGTTAACTTGAGAATTAATTTAGGACAAAGGAGTGTCATACTCACGCCTTAAATATAACTTTAAGGTAAATTTAAAGAGTCGGTTTCAGGGGGTTGGTGTATTTTCAGTTGTACATAAAGGTAGGATTACGCACATTTTAAGTACACTGTGTTTCGTGGTGACAGGCAGTGTAGAAGTGCATTCTGCAAAACTGTGTGTGAAAGGAGGAAGTGTAGGCAGATGTGTAGGTATTGTGACACTAGGAGAGGTTTGTGTGTTATTAGGGCTGACAGGCTTGGTCAAAAAAAGCTCCAGGGGACAAGGTAGAGGGGACTGACTCAAGGTGGACAAGCCATCATTGTGAGAGATGACCTCAAATGAAAGTGTTTATGCATATTTTTACAGCACTGCATACTCCCTACCTAAACATCCTGGACTCTTTCATATGTAATATATATATAATTATTTTATCTCAAAGACTAGCTAAACACCCAGTTTCTACCTCAGCATCTGTAAACCAACTGTTAAAACCACATAGCAAAGTCCATTTGCATCTTTTCATATACGATTATGTGCACATTACAGCAGCTAGCATAATTTGCATCCCCTGTCCTTTCCTTTTAATCACAAAGGTATTGAAATGTCACGGCCTTTACACATTACTAACAGGAGGTGGTTGTGTACTGCTATGCCAACTTACATAATATGACATTCAGATTCAAAATGCCCATTACACACTCATACATTAGGTATCCTTAGTTGCCTTGTTGGGGCAGCTGGCGGCCTAAGGGTTAGAGAGTTGCCCATGTGATCAGAAAGTTGCAGGTTTGAATCTCAGGACAGGCAGTGGCACCAATGAGGTACCCTTGAGCAAGGTAGCATCCACACATATGGCTGCCCACTGCTTTACTTGAATGGGTTAAATGCACAGAAGGAATTTTAATAATATATTAGCATTATTTGATGGAAGCAATCTTTTAAAGAAGGACTAAATATGAAAACATCACAGCATGTGAACAAGGACTGAATGAACCAAAGAACTCCTTGCATAAATCAGCTGCTACTTTGTCTGTCAGATCATCTTTCTGCACATTAATTGCAGGCCACCTTTTTGTTCTTTTTATAGTGCAGAGTGAGGATTAATTTTAAGTAAACAAATAAACAAAAAAGCAGTAAAGCAGAGCTGGTCAGACAGGAGCAGTGTACAGTATGTGGACGACTTCTGAATCAGATTATGTGTCTAAAAATAAATCATCACGTATGTGAAGAAACTGAGTGGGGCCAGGTGACTCGGCTGAATTTCAGAGGTTGCTGCCAGAATGATGTAATCAGTGCTGCACAGCCACACAGTTCTGTCTGTCTGTGTAACTCACTCATTTACACACCCACCCACCCACATACATGCACACACACACACATGCACACACACTTTATTTTTCTTACTCCCACACGCACACCCACATTTCTCCTGTATTAATTGACATATTTTTCTTTATGTTACACTTTTTATGTCCCTCTTTTTTCCTCTTTCTCTCAAACTGGCTTGACCAGATTTAGCAATACAATTTAGGCAATTAGCCTAAAACATTCTCTCCTTCACTCTCCTATAACTCTGTTCTCTTTGTTTCTTTCACACTCCAATGAACAGCTTTTGAGTGCATTTCTAATGTGTGGATCTTCACCACACAGATCTAAAAAGCAAGATTTTTTTTACCAGGTTTAAAAGCAGTATAAGCAAAACTAGAGTCTCTGGATGGAATTCGTCTCCCCTCGGCAGAAGGAAATACTTCAGATTGTCCAGAATTGGGCAGCCCGGCCCAGGGCTGCGAAACATCTTCCACCAGTATCCACATCCACACTGAGCTTAACATGGTGGCATGTGACAGGCCGTCACCCCAAATCATCCTGTCTGACACTAAACACACACACTTATAAACACACACCAACCACAGCTGACCCTGTGATCGAGTGTCAGGGCGATGGTGGGTGTGACCTGTCTGGAACAGCTCATACCACTACCCATGTTTGCTTAGCCCTACAGCATGGTTTGCTGCCACTGCTTCTCTGGGCAAAGTAAACTCTTGTAATTGGGAGTTTTCAGACTTGGAAGAGTGTAAATGTGTCTTTGCAAGGAACAAGACACGTGTATAATGCTGTCGCTGCAGACCACTGGGGTTTTCCAGTGTTTGCTGCAATGGCAGGTCTAAGTATACACTACAACAAAATTATAATCCACTCTGAAATCTCCTGGGTGAAGTAGAATGAATGTTAGTTTCTACTCAACAAACATTGGTGTCTTACTCGAAAAGCAGCCCAGACTGAAATGCTCATTAATACTTCAGTGTTATTCAAACTTAGCATCATTAAGCACATAATAGCTATTAAGACATACTCCAAAGTATGACGGTATGGTAACTTTGGATAAAAATATCACGGTTTCACGGTATCACGGTATTGTAATTACTGCTCTACAATGTTGTATTTAAATGTCTGGGTAAAAAAACAACTCTTTTTTTCCCACACAGTATATTTTATTTTAGGAAGCATATAGAACATTTTGTAATATTGAACATCAGGCAAAATAAGTAAAATAAATTATTGAACCTTCTTAATTAAATTAAACTGCAGTCACTTGTGTGAGCCTAAACCTGCAGCTCAACAATAATCAAATAAAGAAACAAATAAAATTTTGAAAAAAACAAATCCTTCCTTTAACGAAACAAACAATGCACATATCGTAGGAACGATATAACTTTTTTTTTTGCAGTTTTGAAACCGTGACTTTTTAAAACCGTGGTAAACCTTGAAACCGGTTATCATCCCATGTCTACTCTAAAGACCAAAACACAACAGAAAGCCCATCCTGTTAACACCTGCTTATTCATTGCAGCCAGCATGTGCTTCTAAGTGAAGTAAAAAAAAACATTTTCTTGTTACAGTATCATTTTTAGCGGTGAGGTTAGCCAAACATATGGATGCATTTTTGTTTTGTGACATTAAAAATTACAATTACAAACTGTATAGACTCTATAGAGGAATCAAAAGTAAATTTAGAAATTTTAACAATGTTTGCATTTGCAAACTAAACACTTTTATTTCAAAACAAAAAGACAAAAGTGTTTTTGCCAGGACAGTACAGTATACTTCAGAAAGTCAAAGCATGCAGAACAGGCTTGATAAATTTGTGTCAAGGGACCCTTTTCATAAGGACCAATCTCAATCAGTGGTAATGTATAATCCAGTAAGTATCAGCCTCATAAATGACTGGGAAGTCATCCAAGAAAGCACTCCTATTCAGCATCTGTAAGCTGTATGGAGGACTGCTTTAATTATCACAAACAAATGACTTCAGTGCTGATGATTATGGCCATGCCAGCCTGTTATAAAATCTGAAGGCGAAAGCTACAGCTCCTGCCTTGTTCGGACTCTACCTCTGCTTTTGGGAGGAGCCTCCTTCTTCACATTGTTCAGTGACCTTTAGCTGTTTGCAGTATTATGCAGACTTCCAGCACTCAACACCCTGCTCCCAAAATAGGCTCGTATATATTTAACAATCACTCTGGGGGCCTTAAGCTGGAGTTGCAGACATAGGTCCTTGCGTGAGTTCTGCTCAACACATTTATGCTAGCCTTTACCCTAAAACCTGCAGATGGATGTTCCAGGACTTTTCTAATTACTGACACAGTTCCAGAGGGAAAGTAAAAATTAATCGAAATATCTCTTCCTTCTTTCTTCGAAAACTTGAGACCCAGAGAGAGCAAGAGACAGAGGGACACAAAGACAGTGAGAGAGAGAGTGGATCTAATTACAAGCTAATATGAGAATCTCTGTCCAATTGGTTCTACTTGCCAAACTACTGTAGTTTGGATTATCAAATGATTAATCATTCATGAGGTCCATGTTGGTAAATAATTCAGAATGCATTTTCTATTCGGGCTTGCACTACATGCTTCTTAAAGTTTATCTGAGCAACACCAGCATAGTATCTCATTCACAAGCCACTGTAAAGCTCCAGGCACAGCTTCAATATTGTGACGGATGGTGGGGGGAGGGGGTGCAAGCTCTACGATGAATCATGCTTACGTCTAGGTCAGGGGCACTGTTTGCAAAACTAATCTGGGATCCGATTTGTAAGGGTTTAAGTGCAGGTACATCATGCTCATATTAAAGAGCACTGTTGCAGCTGAGTGCTATCCATGATGATACAGCATCAAGGCCAAACTGCAGCAACTGAGAAGCAAACAACTCCAGTATGATTTGATAGAGGTTTTAAGAAATTCCATTCCAGTGAAAACGTATAGGAAGGTTTCCTCCAAGGCCGATATGCCTGGCGCCTTTGGCTAGAATATTCAAGGAGAACTATTTTCTTTTTCAGCAGAGTGGACCTTGTCTCTCTAAGAAGGAGTGTGCTAGGGTGGGAAGGGTCGCTTCATGTGTGGGAGTTAAAAAGTCACTCCAGGCAGCTGCCTTATCAACAGGAGTGAGACGGAGGAGACCAGGCCAGAAGTAGCTGAAGAGATACTATGACAACACACACACACACATGCTAAAAGGACATGACCTCAAAATAACAACAGCAGGTTTACCGAAAGATTATAAGGGCTGAGTAGTTCAACCAGTAGGGCTTGCCTACTATGTATGTCTGCACAACAAACACTACCTGATGCCTCACTTTTAGCATTTCGTTTAAGTATTTGGCAGGTATGTGACATTATACTTCCACTGTTTAGCATCATTTTGAGGTTACATAGATCTGAATGCAAACCTTAAAATGCATAATTGAGTTAATAAAACGAATTACACTTTTTAAAAAAGATATTGATACAGCACATAAACGGTTTCGAAACAGATCATCTACTCCCCAGTCCATGCAGTCTATATTTGGAAACCTAGCAGCCAAAACAGCCTGTTTTGTGATTTCACAAGCCTACCACCAGTTTAGTCCCACACATTCACACTAAAATGATCAAGACCGTTTTTACTACACAATACACAATACAATCAGAGCAGAGGTCATTTACATATAACGGCCTTAAAGGCAAATCAACAAAATGTGAAAGAGGTTAAAAAATAAGTTTGAAATGTTTGATACATTCGATAAACATGTATAATTCTTTCAGTGGTGGAAGTCTATCAACTGGTCTACACAGATTTCAGTGCTGACAAAGGTGCAGTTGTATAGGCTACACACATCATCCATTCAAATTATGACCAATTGCACATAAAGACATCACAGAAAACCAGGTCAAATCTCAGTTCACTAACATCACTGATCATCACTGACATACTTTCAGCTGAGACGTGTGGTGGGAATAAAACTTTAATTTTGAAAGCCACACAGATCAGATCTACGTACTGGGCTTCTACCACTTTTTACAGCTTGTAGGTCAGTGGCATGGAAAATTTGTTTTCCACAGGACTCTGAAATGTGACCCCTTAGCCTTTCTAACTGACACCCAGTCAGCATTGAGCTTCCTTCCCTATAGAGCAGCCGTATCCGCAGCTTCAGGAAAAAGTGGAAGCTAGCCGTTTCTTGACAGGAACCCCAATGGAGCAGTGCCCGAATGCATCCCCAATGTGCTAAACAAGCGCTTCATTGTCTGTCCGAGGTCAGACGCTTTTCCTGTTAAGTGAGCAAAGAAGAGACTCAGAGCCGCAGCATGCCCAAACAACATGTGATCCCTATCGAAATACTTTCCGGCATGATATCAGCCTGAATCAAGCTACAAAGGCCCCTATTGTGTAGTGTGGATCGGCCTGATGCGCGTGAAGCCCAGCAGGAGGTCAGCATCCAGGGAACAGAATAGCCCATCTCTGCTGCTGAGATGGAAGGTGGAACAGTAGCCAAGTTCAGGCCTCGGGTGTGCTACAATGGTGGCATTGCTTGTAATTACTAGGAATGATAAATACACTGACCAAGAGCATCCGTCAATACTAAAATCCTCATATTTATCAGAAGTTATAGTTAGTAGCTTGCTTTATATAGAAGTAAACAAAGATCTCTGATGAGAGGAAACCAGTTAATTTCTTAGGATTTGAGTTCATAAAAATTACTGTTGGCTCATTGCTATTACAAAGCCAAAAAAAAAAATTCAGTTATCTATATAAGGAAAACTGTTTGAGTCTGTTTTTGAGCATATATATATATTATATGGGCCTACATTACCAGTTATCAGAAGTTAAGCCCCTTAGGATTTGTAGCATTCACAAAATGTTCACATTAATCAGGGCCTACTGGTAAGAAAACTCTAGATGTTTTCCTTAACCTGTGACTCTACAGGCAAACGGTAAAGAGAAATCTTCAATACTAGCACTGTCCTAAAAATAAAATCACTCATCATGGAAAAGCCAGAGCAGATCCGAGGTTATCTTATCTAAAACCAAGAAACAACAAACAGCGATCCAAAAAGCCCTGGCTGTTGAATCACGTCATATCCGTCTTCAGTGACCAGGAAAACATGGGGTCAGAAACTTGCTTATTTAAAGAGCATGTGGAAGGAAGCAGCAAGCAGAAGAGCTGATGAGATCCAAATGGAGGCAGGAAACCCACTAATGTCTGGACGTTTTCTCCCTGCCATTCACAAAATGCAACACTTATGATGTTCTGCCAACATGGAGAGATGTCTTAACAAAACCACAGCTTGAGGTTTATAAATGTGATAATCATATAGCTGCGAAAATGTAGAGAAATCAGTACTGAGTGTTCATCTGGGTTAATCAGTTCACCCACAGAGATTACATTTTACAAAATGGAGATCGGTACATGATAAATAAATGACACACTGCATTACGCACTCAGTGCTGCTAATCAGGAAAAAACACAGAGGGCTGAAAATTACAGAACTTCCTGCCATTTAGAGGGCTCTGATGTAGTCTTTTAGTGGACAATTCACTATTTGAGTGATCCGATGATTAGTCTAAAGTATAAACAGTTGGCTACAACATCACAGAAGCACTTTAAATCATTAGTAGTAATATAAAATTATAATTACTCACTAGTAATAGTATAACACAAGAAGTGAACAAAATATTAAATAAAGTTATGTACTGTTGGAAGGTAGTGCTAAATGTTAATATTACAATACGTTCAAAATATATTACAGAACAATATATTACAGTATTTAAACTGTAAAAGCCCTCGGGATCTTCCAATAAATGATCAAATCTAAAAGAGTGCCTCTTTCAGAGTAAAGCTTGTGAAGTGGCTTATGGTACGGACACACACTTGCTCACAGTACATTTTAATCTATAAATTGTAGGAACTGTGATTTTTTTTTGTCAAAGACACTACAGGCACTGAAAATGTTTTATTGGAAATGTTTTATAAATCCGAGTCTGTATGGGATCTACATAGACCTACATAGATTTAAGACATTTTTAACACAGCAAATAGTGATAATCAAAAATAAAAAATGTCAACAAGAGACCTGAGTATCCTGCATGTGTGTACACTCAGTAAAGGGTTCTTTGTGTAAAACCATGGACAAGGCATTGTGGATAGTAATCATTCTATTAATTATGATATTTGATGAACAATGTGAAGAATCCCAGGCCTGGTTTCTGCAAAGCATGCTTATTCCACATGCAGAGTGAGCCCTGGCAATTTCTGCCTCAACTGGTGGGGTGATGAACTGTGACGGTTGGCCCGATGGGACCAGATCGTCAAACCTAACATCAAAGCCAAGTGCGAGTGGTTGGGAATGCCTCAGGCTTCTGGGCCTCAGATGGTTTTGTTGCTGCTATGATTACAACAGATCTTGTCGCTGCAACATCCCTATACTCACCGAATGCGTTCTGAAACAGTGCTGATCCATATCTATTTACATTATGTGCTATTCACTCAATGAAGCATAAGTTAACTACAACTGCAAATAAGACACACCCCAAAGTAAACAAAGCCAAACTACAGACTGTCAGTTGTCCTGTGATCTATTAAAATTCAAGACAATTTGTTTGGAGCTTAGATCTGATATCTCCCTTTGCGTGTAACACAGCCAGTAGAAAGGAAATAACTTGGTTCCCTTCATGAGTCCTTTGTGAATGCATAGGGTGAGATAAGAAAAGAAGCCCAACCAAATGAGGCCCCCCTAATAAAATGAAACTTTAACAGTCCACCTGGACAGGGGTTGAAATGATAATATCTGTGGTTTAGACAGGTGCTCTTACCTGAGGCTCGCATATGGGCTAATTCACATGAACAAACACACACACACACACATACACACACACACACACACACACACACACACACACACACAGACACACACACACACACACA
>JBBKCR010000134.1:6182372-6193591 GCA_037577295.1 Ladigesia roloffi | reverse complement strand
CCCCCCCCCCCCCCCCCCCCCCCCCCCCCCCCCCCCCCCCCCCCCCCCCCCCCCCCCCCCCCACGCAGGGCCCTGAAGCCCTAAAGCCTGACATGACAGGTCCCCAGGACAAATAAGTTTGAGAAACGCTGTTGTAGCTGACTACGATTTTCCTGTGTCTATGCCAATCTTTTAGACGTGTCAACAGCGCAATCATTCCCTCATTCTTCATGGACCGCCATGGTCCCAAAACCACCTCCATGGAGTCAAACCAGTAGAATTTTTTAGAATTTCTTATGTTGTTTACAGTTTTATTTAAATTTTGTAAAATTTTTCTCAAGACTATTTAGCCATTAAACAAATACCTAACTGGTACAAAGACACCTTAAAGGAAAATGTTAGCATCACAGAGCCTCCCACTGACATTTATCATCAGCTCAGATAGTAGTTCTTGTACGTTATTGACTTCCTATTTGTTTGCTTGTATTATTGTTTTTTTGCAGATAATCTGTGTCGTAATGACATATTAACGAATCAGCAGCGCAGCAGTAGGTTCGGCTGCAGCCCCTTTTACGTGTAGGTCAATGACAGCCCAGGAACAGCGTGCTTACGGCTCGTTTAATTTCTAATGGGACAACATTTGTTTGCTTCACAGCAAGGTAAACTGTGCCAGTGGAAAAGTGCCTTAAGTGTGGCATCTTTCAACAATCCCAAGCTTACACTGGGGAGTCATGCCCACGTAAGCACAAAAACAATAGACATAAGAAGAAACGGCTCTCTGCTTTTCAGCTTAACTCACCATACAAAATATTGAGCTAAACAAATAATTTAAATAACTTCCAATTTGTTATATTCATCATATTCTCGTTGTTGTTTTGGTAATAATTCTGCTTTAAAATCCTGTTACTCTTCTAAACTGACTAGCTTCAGTGCTAACAGATTGTAAACAACATCCAGATGCCCGAGAACAGCTTCACAATGATCCGCAATCTCAACCTGAGAATAAACAAATGTATTATTCAAGGAATCCATTTCTTTAACAAGTTCTTATTCGTAACAGCCCTAGCAAATACACAAAGTTAGCTGCGTGAATAAACTCCTGGTCACTCATTTACACCTTAAAGGAAGATGATTCCAAAGCAATATGTTTTAATGGCTGCTTCATATTGAAATACTGTGAAACCACAATATTTATCACTGGCAGAAACACTTCTAGTGCACACAACCAGTTAATCTGTTCCTGAAACATGACCAACAACTACCTTCAAATTTACTTAAGTCTTTAATAGCAATCTAAGCATCACACTATCATACTGGACCATAACACAGAAATGAAGAGCACTGAATAATAGAAAACTGTATTATTGAGCTTTCTAGAGTTTGTGTAAGGTTAATAATTGGAATACTAAATACAGTATAGCAAGTACAGCTGGAAAAAACTACACAACACAGTCATGCTAGCCTTAGTGGGAAGCTCCCTTCACCATCATGTCACCAGAGCTTGGAATATCTGTAGGCCTCTTTTGGCATAAACAGAACTATAACAGTCCCAACCTCTCCAGTGTAGTTCTTTGTAACGTTAATAACGATAATCTGCAGAGAGGATACAATAGCTAGTGTAGTTCTGGTCTTTCCAGTTCTTTACTACACTAACATTTGTTTGCTGGCTATATGTGTGAGGGCAATAGCTATTAAAGAGGTGAGGAGTTCTGGACACTACTCCTGTAATAGAAAAACTATGCTATTCTGGTAATTAAAAAAGACAAAACCTAGACCTCCTGTTTACAAAGTTATTTCATGTCCATATTCAACTCAAAATGTCAATGGTTTGCTTAAAATTAAAAACTAACGGGTAAACAGTTTAGAGGAAAATTCTTTCCTTCAAAGTGTTTACAGATTGGTGAAATTACACGACAATAAAAACAAGGAGGTCACCAGACCGTCCCAAAACAGATACTGATGTTAAACATCATCCTCAGAAGTGTAACACCAGATACAATAGACAGTTGTGTTTTGCCACTCATACTGGTCTGAAGTATCATTCCACAGATTCTTGGGCCTCAGCTTACATCTACCTTGGAGGATGAACAGTGTTGTTCAAGCACCACAACTAAACTTGATATCACATGCTCAGCAAAAAAAGTGTAAGTCACAAGACTTGTGCCAGCTAAAGAGAAACAAAGCTTTGTCTGCCTGGATCTGAAAGAACTACTGTGGTGTACACAAGGTAACACGGAAAATAAGTTAGAGAACAAAGCAGAAAATGTTCATCTTGTTTTGCACTTGTCCTTTACGCATTCAAAATCTAAGCACTTAAGGGACGTCATATCTGAAGTACCAAACATCACTTTTCAACATAACATCAAAAGGCACCTTAATGACTATAAAACCACAGAAGTCCTAACTGTTATCTGTAGGCAAGTTCGCTGGGTAAGTTTATTTAGAAAAATGATACGGTGATGATCTGTGCCTTAACAAAGAATGGTAAAGGCAAGCATATTCATAATAGATGAAGGAGCTACTCAGGGATAAGACTTTGGAGCTCCATCACGGAACCGGAAGACCTTGACTGCAAATCTCCAACATTAGAGATAGAATTTAGGAAAGGAAAGTTAATGTCACAAGACAAAAACTTCAGTTAGAGCGAATATTTCTAAACAGATATAACAAATCCACGATTTTGAATTAACCTAAATTGCAGGAGAATGAGGCCAAAGAAATACATGAATCAGTCGCAGCAGTCAAAGACCTTTTCATGATATCTGTTCTACAGTTCTTGAGATAACTAGCATATTCTGATTATCTCTATCAACACACATCATGCATGTGCAGTCATAGATAAAACACAAAAGCATTGTTTATCTATGAAGCATTACAAAGTTGGGTTGAAATGAAGGATGGAAGGCTGACATAAAAATAAAAACTAATTTATGGATGCCTCAGGTATGCTACTTGATCTGATTGACTCTTTAACAATCAAGAGCTGAATGATTCATGATTTCATGCCATAATTGCAGTCTGGATGCAGTAGTGAAATGTTTATACTGCATCATCAACTGCCTGTGATGGAAACTGCCTGTGACTTATAATTAGGCACTTGTGAACTGCCTGTACATGCTGAAGACTGTAGTAAGTATCATCTGATGCATCACTCACTACAGAGTTACAATCCACCTCTGGAAAAAAACTGCGCAGGAGGAACCTTTTGAAATGGGCTTTCATGGCTGTTGGATAAATCTAGATTTGGTGGATGCCAGGAGAACACTCGCTAAATTAGTGGAAAAATTAGCAGTAAATTGAAAAAAAAAAAAAAACCTTATTTAACACAATAATAATGCAACTTTGTAGCAAAAGGTTAGGCCCTTTCTTGTTCCTGCAGGACCGTAAATAAAGCCGTTTGTCAAGTACCATGTAGAGGTCGAAACCATGTGCGTCTAGCTGCAGAATGCTGGAGAGTGGCGCTCCACTCTTAACAACCCATGATGTCAGTTATAAAACCAGTGGATAAATACGTAAACTCCGGAATACAGCATTTTTTTGTTGGAAATAATATTGACACCACACATTTAAAGTTAATAATTAATAATATTTTGTTATTTATTTTAGTTCATTTATTCGACTCCCACTAAAAACTCAATATGACCTTTCCAACGACCCCAAACACGGAGTTCTCCCCCACACAGAACCGGAGAAACTTTCCAATGCGCTCCGAGGCTAATGGTGCATTTCTCTCTAGAGCTCAGCCGCGGAAAAAACTGTTTTGATGAGAGGCATACAATGTTCAATGCTCACTAGGGGCGTATCAAAAAGAAGACCATGGTTTGTCCTGTAAAAAAGTATTTTTAGCCTGAATGTCAATAAAAACACCACAGCATGACAGTTAGAAGACTTATGAAGGTGTCTGATGGGAATTTGTGACCAGCAGTGAGGATTTTATAAGACCCAGAGAGACGCACCCCCCGGAGCCACACGGTGAACTGAAGTAAGACATTTTTTTTATTTTGCACTCGAGTTGGTTTTGAGATGTCTGTGCGAGATTTGTCAAGTTTTTTGGCATTTTTTGAAGACGCTATCTGGCTAGCCAGTTAGCACTGGCTAATACACTGCCTAATAGGAGCTTGCCGGTCGGCCAGGTTTCGCGGCAAATTCAAAATGGGCTATGTGGCTATTGAGGCAGAAAAAGAAAAGCTGTGTTTAGCGGTTTGCTTGTTTATAGTTCTATATCGAAAATATGGATTTCTGAATCCAAGATGGTGAATACAGGATAAGAATATATTCAGCCCCCTCCCACCGAAGCTTCGAATATTCGATATTTTTCACTACTGAATACTCGAAGCTCAAAAAATGGCATTCGTACCAGCCCTACTAATTTCCCAGATTATTATTTTCAGTGTTGTGAAATAACACTGTGCGAATACTAGCTCTGCCTTGATGCTGTCACTTGAATATTCTGTTAGTGTTGGCAGTAAAGCATATCACACAATTAACAATTTTGTATATGCGCCACTGAGCATGCCAGTAGATGGAGCTATACCAATAACACAAGTAGTGATACAAATACTAACTGCAACATGATTTTGAGGGATAGCACAGGAAAAACAAGGATTTCAATAAATCAAACACAACTAAACATTTAAAGACATAAGGCCAAAAAGCACAGAGACATTTCAAAGCATGAATGCGACACAGAAACACAATACAGAACACTGCTGTTGCCCATCAATGAATACATAAAATGTTAATGGTATAAATATCAGGACATATGGGCATCTACTGAGTAATTAGGTTAGACATAGTTTGAATCGATACTTAAACTTGGTGTTGACAGGAACTTTCCCCTGAGGGAAAATCAGTGCAATCTGTGTAAAATCGCAGGTATTCAGTACTTTAAGACAGGGGTCAGACAGGTACCGGGCCGTGGGTAATGTGGTACCGGTCCGTGGACCGCACAGAAAAAAAAAAACTCATATAAAAAACAAATATTCTTAGTCTATCCTTAGTGAAAATAGTTTCTGATATTAAACCAATTCCTGACCAAATATAAGTCGGGGACCACATTCTACAAGGTTTAGACTGTATTTTTTTGTGAAATAGTTTATCAGAATGATAAAATATTGCCATATTGCACATCCTTCACAGACAGGGAGCGATCCTAGTCAAAGTGTGTCTGACTACGAAACCCCTGACAAAATGGAAAAACCTAAGTATCCCTCTAAACAGGTGCTTGAGAAACTTGAAGCCATAGTTGTTTGTACACTATTTTGTACAGAAACAAAAAGATAAATAAAATATGATTATATCATTTTCAAATGAAGATTTGTGCTGTGTTCATAGCTCTGCTGCTTTTTTCTGGGTGCATGCTGAATGCAAGTCTACACCGCTAGTGTCGATAAGAAAACTGTGGTGAATTCAGACTAAATCCAACCACCAACTGTAATGGTGGTGAGTGGCATCTGTCAATATTTGTACATATATTTTCCAATAATTCTCACATTACATTTGTTTTTGGAAGTCAGACTCCTTGTAAGTTTTCTGTAATGCTGCCATTAGCTATAATACATCAGAAGGAATTAAAATCACATTTGAATGAAGACATTGCCTTCACTGAAGCATTCAAGCTACAGAAGCAGCAATCACAGGAGCAATTTGTCTGCCGGGTATTTCACATGTAATGATGATTTTGGCCCTAGTGCTCCCTGTTCTGCTTCTGGTACTGAAACATACATGCTTTTTACAACAAGCTTGTTTTTTGTAATGGAATGAATTTTGAAATACCTTGTAGAAACATTGATCGCTACAAGAAAAAACAGAAACCACATGTTGATCTATTTGATCTGTTCGTTTTCCTTCATTTCTACTTGCTGATTTTAAAGCTTAGTTGCACTGATGAGCTAAAAGAAGACCTCTCATCTCAGGAGTTAAACGAGCTTAGCTAGCTAACATTTTTCAGGTTAGATGGAAGGAAAGAAGACCTCACTCAGAAACAGGGATGGAAATGTATTTGCTAATGTGCATATTATCTTGAAACCAAACCGCTATCAGATTTTGATCGAGTATTTAAACACAACAGAGTGAAAAATAACACTCCAGAAAAGACCTAGATAAATGCTACCCTGGTGCTTTGCAACAAGTGAGGAAGCCTCAAGCTAGTAATCTATAAGTTTCTTCAAGTAGAAATGACTGCTTCAAGGCACATTTTGCTGTATTACTTGGCTTAACGGAGGCTATGAGGCTTGGAGAAACCCTCTCTTCAAAACTGGACTGAAGTACTGGCTCTCTTGCTGCTTCCGAGGAGAAAAGGTCCAGCTTTCGTGCTGCCTAGCATAGCTTAGCTGGTTACATCGTAGTATTTTCTAGTTAAAAACGAGGACAAATTACCCTTAATTCACACTAGGTTTGACTTTCTCAGCCCTTACAATGAAATATGATTTATATATATTCAAGCACCGAATAAAAATGTGAAGAGTACAGTACACATTACCTCTCGGATCCTCGGGGGTGACAATATGGCGGCACTCTCAGACAGAAGGCTCAGCAGACAGGCCGAGCCGGTGAGGAACAGGGGGTCCTCCGGGCCTCCGGGGGGCGTACACACACCCAAGCCTCAGAAACATGCGCGGGCTCCAATCAGGGTGTTAGTCAATCACAAAAACATTTTCAGTAAAGCTGGGGCCTTTACTACCTTTACGAAGCGCGATCTCTGGCTTACCACAAGTTCGAGAGTAACTTGGTCACGTGAGGCGTAACTTCGTGACTAACCGGTACTACGAAAGGTGAATAGGTTTATTATGAGGAATGTTGCTGTGGCAACTTACGCGCTGGGGTAATCATGGTCCGACCAGAATATGTTCTAACTTAACTCGCGCTTTAGCGTAAATACGCCCCCGCAAGCACCGCCCCTCAACACACATCACTTCTCCTAACGCAATTGCGTATCTGGATGATCCGCTGGACTTCGTCGCACGAATCGTGAGGGGCTCTCTCCGCAGGGCGAGGGTCTTTAGAGACCAGCAAAATCTTCTGGATTAAGGGGTTTCACACTCATACCTTAAACTTTTAAGGTAAAATTAAAGGATTGGTCTACAAAAGGGCCACTTAATTCAAATTAAGGTGTTTGGCATATTTCCAAGGGCAAAATATGGTAGAGCTAAGCACATTTTAAGTACATTGTGATTCATAGTGATAGGATTTCCAAGAGTCCTAATGTACAGTTAATTACTGATTAATCTGTTATATGGAGTATATCACTCTTCTGTCAAAGGTGGTGATATGCATTTTGTTAGCCTCATTTTCTCACACCATCTAGAGGGCATCTCATATTTCTGCCCCCTTTTACCGACAAGTTGTTAGTCCTTTTCTCACCCCATATAGGCTGTCGGTGTATGCTGATGTAAATTATTTTCTTGTGAAACACTATGGGACTTTTTTATTCTTGAATGTTGTACTAGAACATGCTTTTGATGTTACAATAGCAGATTTAACCAGTGACCCGCAACTCATGGTAACAAGCTTGGACGCACGGTGGCCAGGCTCAGTCCACGACTCCTGCATTTTTAGGGAGTCTACACTATCCAAACGATTTGAGGAAGGTAGTGCAATCCACATTTTAAAGATTTGTTGACTCAGATTGCATATGACACTCTCCATTTGTCACACGGGAAGTTTGATGGCCTTCTGCTGGGGGACTGAGGATACCCATGCCTCACTCACCTGCTAACCCCTTACTCTGAGCCTCAGACAAGGCCTCAAGCCAAATACAACATGGCTCATAGCAAAACGAGGGGCAGAACTGAAATGACTTGGGGTCCTGAAGGCACGTTTTGCATTCCTGAAGGGGCTACAAGTGAAGCCAGAGGGGCCTGTCAGGTGGTATCAGCATGTGTGGTACTCCACAACATTGCCACCATCCAAAGAGAAAAGACCCCAGTCCTGATGCCTCTGCCCCCCCGCCCCGATATGGTGGACCCACTGACTCTCAACCACCCCACAGTGCGTTCTGTGAGAGATGCAATCATGGAGCAGTTTTTCGAGTTATGGCAAAAGGAATAATAAATACAGATTAACACAATGAAGCTTTGTCATTTGTCTTTGTTTCTTTGCTCCTGTTCCTACAAATGGAAAGTGAAATAAGGAGATTCAGTACACACACAGTTTGAGCGTGAACATTCATTTAAAGCAAAGCAAATGTACCCTTTCTGTTCGGTAGGCCCGAGAGGTGGTAGCTACAGGAGAAGGGGGTTGCTGCAGCTCCTCCTAAGAGAGAATATCACAAGTCACTACAAAGGTCATTCATAATCTACATATATGGAATTGAAAGATATGCAAATTTTCATTTGCCCCACGAAAGATTAGAATTTTCTGTAACATTATTATTAAGGTTCTATTACTAGCCCCTAACAGGGCCCCATGTCAGTGCTGGGCCCCTAGAATCATTCTAACCTTTCCCACCTAGGTGACGGTCCTGCATATGAGTGATGTAATGTTTCTGGATGTCTGTGTCAGACACAACAGTCAGTGTGTCCTCATCCGCCTGAGAATTAAAGAAGTACATTGGTCATTTCACATCAACATGGTTAACACTTAGTGAAACATAGCAGTTTGCACACTCACCTGTACCTCAGGATCACAGGTGGTGTTGGGCTCTGCAGGCGGCTGGAGCAGCTGAATATTCTCCCCCTCCCCTGAAAACAACACATGAAATGGACTGTCATGACTGCACAAATTTACACACAGTACAGTATGATTGTGATATAACCCTGCACATAAAATAAAGGGTGGATGTTCCTGTGCCACCTGTGTCTGATCGGACACCTCCCTCATCCCCCTCCATAATGGGCCTTCCTCTGTTTTTGGCCAAAGCCAACTCCTCTGCAATTGCAAAAACTTCAGGAGGTGTTCCTCCACCTGTCGCCTTCACACCAGCCTATATCTTATTGGCTATAAAACACAAAAACAAGCTATTACCTGGAGCATAGACACACTACATCTAAAATAATGAGTGGAAATATACATGAGGCTGCCACTTGAAATGATCTTTCTATGTTTAATCTTCATTTGTTGCCAAGTACACTTCCCACCACAGCTACTGCTGTGTTGGCTGCTTCTGTGTTAGATTTTGCCTGCAGCTCGGATTTCTGCACCTCATAGCCTTGCATGATGATGAGGCATTCTTGAAATATGGCGCCATGATTTGAAACAGTGACTTGCGGAGGAGTCTTTATTTATGTTCAGCGTTCAGCTGTGCCACAATTTTCTGATGAAACAAAAGCCTAAAGATTTGGGCGGTGATATGCTGGACTGGTTTGATGGCTGGTTTAACAGCATAAACAGTATAAACAATTCAGGTATACAAAATATCCTTATTAATAGGCCGCTTACTCCATGATGAACTGTCACATGGCAACATTGCACATCATGCTTTGCCTTACAACTGAATCATGTAACAGAGGTAGGCAAATGTATTATTAGAAGTCTATCCCAAGGACTCTTACTGGTATAGTGTGGTGTACTTGCCTCAGCTGATACCACACATGATAATACAATCTGATATCTTCCAGCTAGATTATATTTGTGCAGCAACACTGCAGAGTAGAAATGTGCATCTCATGCCAAGTAAATCTTCCTGTAGGTTGTTGCCACTGGCGTAAATATGGCAGGTTCAGCAGGTGCAGTGACACACGGGCCCGTGATCTCTCTGGGCCCATCATTACTCCAGACCCGCCTCCTTAAAAAAAAAAAAACGTCAGCATTAAAAATCCAACCATTAGATAAAAACATCCATAATCCAGGTCTGCAGCCGTTTACAGAAAGCTACACTAAAAGGTGTGTGGGGCGGAGCGGAGACACGCTGCTGCCGTGAAGCACCTTCTGCCACAAGATGCGAAATCTCGGGTTGTTTCGTTTTGCTGCAGAAATTACGGCAGCACGTAGTGCGTTATTTTTGTACTTCTAATTGCAATCTATATAAACTACCTCTGTGCTTCTGGTTCTTTGCAGAGAGGATTGTAGTCACCCTTAACGTGTATTGCATGCATCAGAGCTAAAACATCCTCGAGATAAATTTGAAACAGAATAAGGGCCCGGATCAAACTTTCGCACCTGGTCCCATGGTTCTCCTTCTCTTTATGACATTGCACACAATGAAAAACACATAAAGAAAGTATTTGTCAGTGTTATTGATTAAGGCAAAACCAGCAGATGACTTGGTACTGAAGTTAATGGTGGGCAACATGATATTTTTAATTGGCTTCTTGTCCAACATCAGTGCGTGATCTCAGAATGAATGGGCAAAAATTCCCATGGAAACAAAATCTTGTGGAAGGCTTTCCAAGAAGAGTGGAAACATAGCTGCAATGGGGGGACAAATTCCATATGAACGTCTATGTATTTTATTGCTATGTCATTAAAGTCCCAGTTTGTGTAATGGTCAGGCGTCTCAGTATTTCTGTCAGTGTAGTAAAATTTGCCCAGATGTGCCCAAACTTTCCCGTACAAATGTATTTAATAAAAAGGTGAGGAAGTTGAAATAAATAGCTGAGGTTTCTAATCATGTGGGTAGTGAATAGTTAACTGCACATGTTTGATAAAAACACTCTCAAATATCCTTAGATGGATCCACATTTCTGAACATATTCCCCCTCCAGTGACAGAATTCTGTTAATGTTTTAAAGATGATAATCTGTATTATCTGAAAATTCCACAGCTAACAGTTATCTGCAGTGAAGAGATGTAGTGGTTTGAGGAAGCCAGTGAATTCTGAGACATGGTTGATGTAAATTACAGGATTAGCTGCTCAAAGTACACCAATAATAAAGGCATTTTATTTTCTTGAGACATTAAACCCTTTTATTTGGTACTTGACCATCTTATCCCTTTTTGATCAGTCTCTTATTGAGACTGTATTAACATTCTGAAGCTAATAGTCTGACAGGACTAACATTACTCAGAGAACAAGCTCCTCTGCTTAGCGTTATGAATGTGGCAGACAAGGTACCTGGCACTAAACAAAGAGGCTTTGATGAAGGCTCTCAAACAAGGCTAGAGGTAAAATAGCACAGTTTTTTTATGAGTGTAAATAATTGCCCTCTGGGTGGAACTTTCATGCCCAGAGAGTCTGAAGGATACACTGAACCATGTGCACCAAACCAAGGCAAAATAATATGAATGTATGTATGTGTGTATGTATGTATGTATGTATGTATGTATGTATGTATGTATGTATGTATGTATGTATGTATGTA
>JBBKCR010000134.1:6166899-6177982 GCA_037577295.1 Ladigesia roloffi | reverse complement strand
AAAGGAGAGAGAGAGGGTGAGAGAGAGAGAGAGAAAGAGAGAGAGAGAGAAAGAGAGAGTGAGAGAGAAAGAGAGAGAGAGAGAGAGAGAAACTGACTTTTTTGTACGAGGGAACAGTGGTGCAACATTTAATGTTAAATATGCAGCAGGCAACAAAAGGTTTACTGTGAAGTACAGATTTGCCGTCAGGGGAGGGGTAATGGAGAATCTTTCAGGTACAACGTAAGAAGGAAAGGGATATAGGAATCCTTACATTAAGCCACGCAATTAATGTAATCTAAGATGAAGCTGGTTTCCCCCCCTCCTCTTCTTTCACAATAAGGGGACCACCCCTCCCACGTTCCCAGTGGCCTTTGGATACATATAAAAGCCCCGGCAGTTTATGAATCCTCAGAAGCAGTGAAAGTGCAATATCAAGCCTTGTACTGTACATCACAGGATCCAGACCCTGACCTCCAAACATGCTGACCAGGTAAGGAGACACTGCACTCTCATATTCTTATATTTGCTGTTTGATGTTTTAGCCTATTTTCAACATTGTACCATAAAATAAGCCAGTTTATATTTAGAGTACAGGGTAACCTGACTGACTGACAATGAGCATGGTTTGGGGTGAATAGTTTGTCACTACACTTAACCTCAATATTTCAGCTACAGACCATTCATGCATTCTAAATAATGAATGTAAATAACTGACAAAATAAATGTAGATCATGTGACACATGTTGACAGCATCCATGCTGATGACTAAGTGGAATATAATTATAGTTCAATCTTGTCTCATTGCCAATGACCTGGGAGATGTGCAGTGCATTCACCCACTGAAATGTGATGAGACTTGTTATGCATCTTAATATAAGTCACTACAACACCTGTTTATATATAATTTCACAAGAAGTGGCCCCATAAAAACTGTTTTAGAATTTCAGTTCTCTCTGTCCTGAATACCTACAGTCCAAAAGTGCATCTTTTATCAACTAATCTTTACCTATAAAAATTTGGGATGGGTGTTTTTTTGAAACAGAAAATAACCGGCTGATAGTTTCAGTTTAAACCATGGCTGTGAATAAAAGAGTATAAAGCATAAAGAATTATTCCAAACCCTCACTTTGGTCCATTTCAATGATCCAGGAATATTATCATCTTCTGCGCGCTGACAGTGCTGCTGGCTGAAGCTGACCTTGATGCAGGTGAGTGTACCCAAAACTCAGCATTACAGGTCAAACTGACATAACACAGGTTGTAGGTAACTTCTAGGGATGTTAATTACATTTTATGTATGTCAATTGCCATTTTCCAATTGCAACCTGTTATTTTAGGTTCACCCTGGATCAATACCAAAAAATTACACCATCTGAAACCCTATGGCAGCGTCTGAAATAATATGGTTATATTACTATTAGATCACAATTTTTTATGGTCCCACAGGCTATTCATATATGTGAAAAAATGTATACTAAATATTCAGAGGTTTTGTGTAGTTTGTTGGTTAATGTGTTTTGTTGGTCAGTGTATGTAAAATGCTTTTGTTTTCCTTGCTAGTTGATGGGGTCCCCCAAGCCATGTCTACAGGTACATATGTGACTTTGATTTCATGTATCATTTCTATTTTATACATTAAATGTAAAACATCTAAACATAGTATAATATAGTATTATAAACATTATTATATTGTAATACTGTACAACAGCATAAAGTGATCCGCTCTTTTCACATCTGCCCTCAGATCAGGACTCCACCTCTGATGAGGCTCCGACTGGTGAGTCTACAAGACGACTTGATGTTTTCCTGTCATTTCACAGCCTGCAGTGTGTTTATATGGGTGAATCTCAGTTATGTCGTTTATGATTATCTTCACAGAAAGCATGAACTCTGTCTCACCTGACCAGCCCAATGGTGAGTATGTGGGGTCGATGTGTGGAATTATTTGATCTTGAGAAAGGCTTGATTAAGCTAAACCAAATCTAATCATAAGGCAGTGTTGACCAACCTAAATCTCTATGCAGGGAAGCTGTCAGGTGAAGGACTTTTAAGAATGTCTACAAGTGATACTTCACTAAGGAATGTAGAATTATACTCCTCAGAATAAAAGTTTCTGGTCTGCATGTATGGGTCTAAGAAAAACCCTCTAGCCTTTATTAGAATTTATTTAATGCTTTATACGAAGCTTTAAAAAGGTTCTTCATATGCATCTTATTTAGACTTTTATCCAATGTGCAAATAAAGCTCTATTTTTAAAAAATTATTTAGGAAACCAAAAATGTGATGTTTTGTTATGGATAGTGTTGCAGGCAAAAGTAAGGTTTCTGGTGAAAGTATAATAAAAAAAACTGTTTTTTTGGAATAATACATCTTGAATACAAAAGTGTATATATATATATATATATATATATATATGTATATGTATCTATATATGTGTCTGTGTGTGTGTGTGTGTGTGTGTGTGTGTCTGTGTGTGTTTGAAATAATTATAGCTCAGTTCAAAGATTTGTATAAACCTCTGCAGGCCCAGTAAACTCCTCAATATAGTTTAATATCAGACTACCATCTAGTGGAAGAATATGTTTTTACAAGTTCTGGCCCCTCTTAGAGACCCATTCACTGAAAAAACTGGCATGGTCGAATGAAACATTTTGAAAATTTAACTGTTCACAGGCACAGTAACATTACAGATGTATTTTTATGCCTGTGGACCTGACAGGCTTTAAAGAACTTTCCTCACTTGATAAATTGATGTTTATCACACACTATATACTATATTTATTTATATATATTTTCCCTATAAGTACAACTAGAAAGGGACATAATCATTCTGGTTGTTTGTGACTGTTTTAAAAGTTATGATGTGTAGTATTTCAATACATGTTAATTTTACAGTAATAGCAGTTATTAAATAATTTATAGAAATGGTCAGATAGCAAGCCAACTATTTAATGAGGTTAGACTTCAAGAGTTTAAACTGAATCCCATACTGACTTTTGAACTTTATTTGGTTTCCAGATGAACAACTACACAACATTGGAGCCACTGTAGGTAAGAATGAAGGCAGTCATTTTAACCTCACTGATGTTATCTCTGAAAACTGACACGATCTCAATTTGAAAATTTTGTTGAACACAAGATGATTAATAACATTATATATATTGTGATGTAGATGCAAGTAGCACAAGTGCAGAAGCTGGCCAGGTCAATGGTAAGTAACGAAAATCTTAAAACTCTTAATATGGACTATAGATATTTCAAACATAACAGTCATAAACTAAATAGAAGTCCATTGTCTCTTTCTCATTATCCCATTAAGGGCCTCAAGTCAACGATGTGACAACAACTGGTGAGTTCTGTTCAAATATGTCTTGCATTAACCTACAATGGAGATGGGAGTCTCAGAACTTGAGATTCTCCAGATTACACTCCTTATTATGATGCCATTATTGAAGGTTAAGAACAATTTCTTCTTTTGTAGATGGCACTAAATCCAGCACTGAAGAACAAGATGGTAAGTTTTCCCCTAAATTATTAGTAAATCCTGATGGTTTAAAAGAGATGTGTTAAGTAAAATCTAATTCTCGCAATTTTGAAAGGTCATACTGTATGGTATGCATTAGTATACATTCCCTTTACTTATTTTGACCCTATCCTGATGTTCCATGTTGTCACTTTAGGAACAAAGCATTCTCACTCTCCCATCTCCAAAATGGTTCTTTTTTTAGAAGAAAATGATCAGCCTTTAACAGAAGTTATTGTAAAATATTTACTATTAAGCAATTTTGGGAAATGTATCCACTAATTATAAATCTGTGTATGACAAGGCCTTGGCTCACTGATATAATAAACAAGGATTGTGGGGTGACTTTGGAATGTATCCTTCACAGAGAACGAGAGTCCGGAGTCAGAGGAGGTTGTGAAAGCTGCTCCTGTGCAGCGTGCGGCGAAAGCGCACAATCCTGCGCCACGCAAACGCAGCAAGCCCGTCATGGCCTCAAAGAAGAGGACGAGACCCTTTCGTCCCTGAGAGCGCATACAAAGTATACACAGGGAGGATGAGGATGCAAACGACTAATGCCAAGGCTATGAAATAAGAGGAAAAAAGGAAGTAATTCTGTATTCAGTGGCATTTTTGTCTTGGATTTTTTTTTTCATTCAATAACCACATGTTAGATCTGATTCTGTTGTGATGTACTGTACTGGCTGATTTTGATTGTTTGTTTGCTTGTTGTTTGTTTGTTTGTTTGCCTGGTCGCTTGTTTGTTGTAGACCTGGCAATCAGCACAGACACTGCAGTCTCAAGGGCATTTCTCTGTTGCGTCACAGACTAAACTGTTTTCAGTCAGGCTCCCTAAACGGGTCGGCCTGGGACCTGTAGTCGCAGCGCTCAGTTTGTTTGAGTGATGTGGCTTCATTCCGGAGCAGAAACCAAACCGTGATACTCATGTGTTCATATCTACTTCATGAAAGAGTCTTTCTCTCCCGTCAGGAGGACGCTGAACAGATCTCAGAATCCCAGACTTGATGACGCTCCTTTTCACTGGTGCTGGCTACCTGACGACTGTGTACTCAGACTAGCCATAGCTTTTAGAGAATAGTTCAAATGATTTTAAAAGAAAAAGAAAAAAAAGCAAAGCCTTGCTCTCAACACAGTCAGTGTTTGAATCAAAAGTGTTTCTCTCTCTTTTTTTGTCATTGATCACTTTTTTATACACGCAGTATTTAACATTATTGAATATTTCAAATATGAAAATCAAAAATGAAGTATCCTTAAGCATTTGTTTTACTTATATTGTAAGTTCAAATAAACTTCAAAGCAAACAAGATTGAACTCATAGGCACCGTGTGTCCCCTCTTGTTGCTGATTCTTTGTGTGTGTGTGTGTGTGTGTGTGTGTGGTGTATGTACTTGCCAGAACAGTATGAAAAAAACATTTGTAAGGCTGATAATAATACTATAAAATGAGTTGAATCACATTTTGCAATTTTTTTCTGAAATGCCTGGTGACAAAAAAACAACAAACAAACCAACAAAATCACTCCCTATATATATAATACAGACATGACATTTAAAAAAATAAACATAATTCATAAATAACTGTGATGCAATAATATAGCTGTTCTAAAAAAAAACTCAAAACACTAAGACATGAGATCAAATTCATTTATTACATCATGATCTTACTTTTAAAAGAAGATCTTTCTTACAGTACTTTATAAGACTTCAGTGTGCAGTAGTACTACTCTTAAATGTCTTTTTGTTACATAAAACTACAACTACTACTTCATACTTTACTGTTACATTTGCTTGACCTCATTGTTCAAGCTGACCATACAAAGAAGGCTGTGTGTATGGGCAAAACACCATATACCATCCACTCCCACACTATATGCCCTTATTCTCCTTGCCTTCAGCACACCTGCCACATAAAGGTCAGGCTTTTCTCTTACGCTGAAGCTGATACCCGGTTGGAGTCCCTCTCCTTCCACTCCCCTGTGACGCAGTACAACACTCAATCCGCACTACCTGGAAGTGAGTAAGCCCAACACTCAGACTGAGGTTGTTCTGTGTTCCACCTAACACTCAGCTCTTCCTCATCAGAAGGATGAAAAGTCAAATCCTCACAGTTTGGCAAGATGCTGTCTCCTTCATAATTCCAGAGTATATGTCTCCACACAGACTGGCCTCTTGTGTGTGAAACAGCGGCTCCACCAGCAGCTAGCTGTAAACCACACCGCTGCCCATCTTTCTCAGATCCGATCTGCCTTTTTAAGCTTCAGTGGGCACCGGGGTTGCTTTCCATGGGTTTCCCCATTACAAAGCGATTTAACAAGTATTACTCTGTTAAAGCTAGGCCTGCACATACGAATGCCCATGCTTAAGATTGTGTTTTGATTCATGTCAGATTAGTTGGCCTAAAATACCCTGTTTTATTTGATTCTTCATTTTTGAATGCAAGGACTAAATTATATATATATTTTTTCTAACCATGTTAGCTCACTTTGCTCACTTCAACACTACATCTGGAAGTAACCTGACCCTGATAAATGTTTTTGTTGGTTAGGAGCAAGATTTGGACTGAAACAGCAACTATGAAATGAAATGTAGACCCAATGTTCTATAATTCCAAGAATATACTGTATATCCATCATGGGTGAGCTATGTAGAAATTATTTTTTATAAGTACCTTTCGCTTAGTGGGGTAAAACTAATTTCTGTTATCTGTGATGTCTTTATTTTACATTACATTACAATCATTTAGCAGATTCAATTTTAAGAAACAGTGTGAGAAACAGAGGAGGGTTCTATGTGCTATTTATTTAAAATCTTTTAATTAATGTAGAAGAGAGGTAACAAAATTCTACATTTGATTCTAGACTGCTTTTCAGTCTGTAGCTATTGTCTCAATAAAAGACTCCTAATAGTAAACAGAGGATCGTAAAGATCTCTTTCAGAAACATAAACAAAACATCATGTATGTCTACTATACTGGCTTACTTGGCAATAGCAAACAACCTGCCAAAGCAATAAAAAGGAAGAAAACCACAGATTGAAAAATAGTAAAAAAAATCGAAGTGTCCTGACTCCATATTGTAGTTTCATTCAAAGATATCCCCGGAAATAAAAAGACTAGATGAACAAAGTGCTGTGAATTCTTCATATTTCCTCCGACATCAATCTACATATGCTTGAATTAAAGATTTCCATTTTTCTGTTTTTTGTTGTTTTTATTTCAGATTTATGAAAAGAGTTCTTCTGCATTGTAAATCTTCTTCAGCTACATAAACAGTGCGGTGAAGATATTTGGGTAGACCTTCCTGACCACTGAGCAAGATCTGAGAATATGTCAGGCTTGGACTGAGAATTGACAGAGCAGTATGTTTCTAAATGGGGTCAAGTGCCAAATCTCACGTGAGCCGTCTTTAAGTCACCTAAGCTCTGGCTTCACAAAAGTCAGTACAAATAGTCACGTCTTATTTTGTTCCATGGCTTAATCTTTTTCCAAGGTTTATCTTTCTATTTTCAAGGAACTGAACATTCTTCATCAGGGGAGTAACAAATAGTTATGACCTCAGAACAAATTCTTGCAAAGCATTTACTGTTTGGGTAGTGACATTTACTGATTAGCAAAGAACGTTAGGTGGTAAAACAGTCTTATCTGTCTGATTTGTAATGAAACATTGTTTTCATGAAGTTTCTCTTGCTATCTTGCTTCACACAGTGTATTTAAATGCAATGGCTGCTATGAAAATGTAAAAAGAAATACATAAAAATCCCATAAGTATGCTAGTATATGTTCTTAGATTTCATATTTACATGACTTTTACAGCTTTGACTGTTTTCACTCTTCTTGGAAAGATTTCCACATGATTTTGGAGCTTCAATAGAGCATACATAAGGTCAGGTACTGTTGTTGGATGAGAAGACCTGGCTCGCAGTCTCTGCTCAAGTTCATCTCATGGTATTGAATGGGGTTGAGTTCAGGGCTCTGTGCAGCCAGTCACGTTCTTCCACATCGAACTGATCCAGCCCTATTTTTATGGAATGGAACTTAATTTGTTCATTGTGGCACAGTCATCCTGGAACAGAATAAGACTTTTTTCCCAAACTGTGTCCACAAAGCTGAAAGCATGGCATTGTCCAAAATGTATGCTAAAAAATTGTCCTGAACTGGAAGTAACAAGCCTAACCCAAACCCTAAAACGCCCAAATAAATCTGTTAGAGAATGGGCTGGGGCCACTAATTGATAGTCCTGGTTCTAAAGCCTTCTATGAGCTCACTCAATGTCTGCAATTACCAATGTACAATTTGAGACCCCACTGAACATAAGAAACAAGTGTTTTAAAGTGTTTTGGAGCACTATTATCTCAGAAGCGCGTGGTCCAGGAGGAGTTTCAGTCTGAGGTGAATGGTCCCAGCTAACAAAGCCCCTCTGTTTTACAGTGGGTCCAGGTCCCGCTTGGTATCAGCTTCACAGCTTGCTGCGCCAGCATCTGAGACATCTAAAGTGTGAATATTACACTCCACCCTTTCCAATTGTTTTTCCCTGACTCTGATTTCTTCTCATGAAGTGATGTCACTTCGACATCGGTGTGAGATCAGGAGAGCCTTAGATGAATGTGTTGTACCTGAATGAAACTGCTGATTTATTTGATATCACTGTTCTAATAAGAACCAGAAACCACATATTTTTTCACCAGTCTTGATACTTGCTACTGGCCCCTACTGGCAATGAAAGGTGTTACAGTTGTAATTTGATTCTATGTAAAATATGACGTCTTTGATGTTCTCATTTTTGCTATGTCACGTAAAATGGCGCTCATATTCGGAAACTGCCCTGGTGAGCAAACCTGTTTTCCACTGTGTAACTTAGATCTCACCGGACAGAGATACGGCTATGTACTCAATACACGTCACAGAGATGGATTTGTTCGAGGGTTTAGCACAAACAACCTTTTTTTCGTCGATTGAGCCAAGACACATTCTTACATTTCAAACGTGGTTGCCATTGACTCTGTCTCATAAAAGGTTGCTGTAATGAATTGAAAAGACTATTAGATAACTTTTGTATTTTCTATCCTAAATCTAAAACCAAAACCACAACATACTCAGCAATAGCTTTATTTTTCATAATTGCAAGCTAGAACAAAAATGAAAAATCTAGGTGAAACTATGTATTACTAAATAAAACACATGTATGAATTTACACAGCATGAATATGTATTAGGTTACGGAATGAATAAGAATGATCAACCGGCGTGCTGCGAAGAAAGCCTTGTAAATCGTGAATATCATGTCTCAAGCTCTTAATAAACAAAAGTGTTTCCACCTTTCAGGAGTTTCCATGTTTGTGGTAGGAAAGTGAAAACAAAGCCATTTGAAAGCAACCGGCTAGATTTTGGCTGACCGGCCTAGACTTTCAATGAAAGCCGGCCCCACAAAGATGTCAAGTAAATTTAGAGACCACACAACGGAACAGAAGCGTTCTTGTCTACCCTCCGGTCTCTTAAACGACCTTATTTTACCATCTTCCATTTTCCTCTTGGCTTGTAAGGTATTTTGACTGTCTCTTTGAGCAAGGTCATATTAGTTAGGCCAAACAGTACATGCAGTACAAAAACAGTAGCTGAGACTTTCTTAAAAGAATTAATTATATTAAAAATGAATGTGTCAGATGTAAATATATGTAATATTTATTGTAATGTTTATTTGTGCAGTTTTTGATATCCTGCCATTAGGGAAAGCTGGATAATATCTTTCAATTCTGTTCTCAGGGAGCACCAGACAGGCCCCATTTGTGCTCATGTGTTAGAGCTGGTGGACAGAGCCAAAATGTGGGTTGTGGACTGGACTGAATTAGGAAACACTTATGCAAAAATATATATCATTGCTGTCTGGTAGAAACCTGTAAAACTTAGGAATTATTAACTAATGACTAGTGTTGAAAATAGTTATATCGATTTTGATGACACAGTATTCATTTATTTAGAACATACATAGTTTTTTGAATTCATGATAAATAGCTGTTTTGGACATATGAGGTTTCAGCCCAACAGCGATGATATGCAGTTGTGCAAGTTGTATAGTCCAATAACCTATCGGCAAAACATAACAAACAGCAAAACATTTTCAGGAGCAAATCGTGGTCAGTAATGCTTGAACCTCCCTCATCTTGTAGGCCACAACAATTTTCAAAATTGGACATATTTAGATGTTATATTTTGTACTGTAACTTTCTCTGTGTCTCTGTGTCTCTGTGTCTCTGCGTGTCTGGACAGTCATAAGCAATTTCCGCCATGATCAGTAAAGTTTTTGGGTTCTGATTCATATAAAGGATACATCACGTATAAACGTAATAAAGCTGCAAGCAAGCAAATCCAGCGGGGGACATTTGTACTGTGTATCAAACAACAATGAAATACGGCTTCTGTTGTTTTGTTACATAAAAAGAAGAAATAATTTGTTGCACAAGCAGAACTTACAACTAAGCCACTGACAAAGGCATATAAATTCAGGAATGCAGGCTCCACAACACACAGGGTAATGTAGAATGTGCAAACAAAGTTAGTGAAAGATGAATGAAATGAAACAAAAATGTCTTGAGTACCATTTTTTTGACATTTGCTTGTATCAGCTAATTTTAGGTCATCAGCAGCCAGGGAAAAAACCCATCACCTCATCTTCCTTTACCAATTTAATACCAACAGTGAGAAAAACTGTGGTGCAAAAAACGTTTGTAAAAGTTCGGCCATTGTTGTTAATGATGATCATTAACAAAAACTCAGCCCTCATTTATGGTAATTGTTTGCTTTCATTCACTAATAGCCAGATTAGCATGTAAAATTTTACTTTAAAGCACAACATGGGTCCCAAGGAACCCGGCTAAGTTTAATTTGCTTTATATCTCTGCAGTAACTCATGAGCCAACACTCCATGAATTCCTCAATTAACTTGTTCTTGTTCATTTCAAAACTTTTTTTATTTATATCTCTAAACCTTTTTAAGTAAAAATCCTTCTTATTTTACTACCCCTCTAACACACAACATAGGTCCCAAGTGACCCGCATTCATTTTCTATGGAGTCTTGTTGAAAAGTTAGTGTTTCTTAGCTAGTTTTAAAAAAGTTATTGATTAAATTTTTTCCAAACATCATTCCTTGTTTTCATTCATTTATGGTTATTCCTTGAATTATGACACTTTTTATGCACCTATATTTTAATTGTACACATGGGTCACAAATGACCTTCATTCATTTAATATAATTTTAGATATTAAATGAATGAAGGTAATTTGTGACCTATGCAATAATAAGAATTTCTTTGCAGTATTGTTTGAAATCAGTTTAATTCATTTCTTAATTAAAAAATGTATCATTATATTTTTAGCTTTTAACAAACAGCAAGGTCAAGTTATGCCAATCTCTGTACATCTATGTATCTGTGTACAATACTACACAATTATCTTCAATAATAACTATCTAATAATTCTGTAATATTATAACTGAAAATTAATACTTATGTGTAGTTTTGCAGAAGTAGCTCTGTAAACTTCTAAAATGTGTGTCAACAGTCAATGGTCAACAGTGGTTCACATTAA